>ML102441.1:17017-33540 GCA_003697995.1 Taxidea taxus jeffersonii | reverse complement strand
GGGATTGGAAGATACAGACCTGTGGTCGTAAAACAGGTAAGTCATGGGGTGTGACATACGACACAGGGAAGGCAGCCCCTGACTGTGCAGCAACTTTGCGTGGGGACAGATGATGATGTTAGTCATGGGGTCACTGTGTTATACGCCTGAAAGTCCTGTGATAGTGTTTGCCAGCTGTGCACCAGCTGCAAACAGAAGCTAGCTATCCTTAGAGGAAATCAAAAGCCACATATTTGCCACCGTAGTTACGCTGTCCACTGCTCCTCACTTCTTTGCATGGATCCTCGTGTCCCTGCAGTGTCCCCATCCTACTGCTGGGAGGGCTTCCCTTGACCTCCCTTGTGGAGTGGGTCTGCTGGCGACGCGTTCAAGGTTTCGTTCGCCTCAGAACAGCTTTATCTTGCTTTTGTTTATGAATATTTTCACTGGGAATCGAAATGTAGGTTGGCATTTTTTTCTTAATTCAGTATTTCGAAGATTTTTCTTCTCTTTCGCATGTGCACTGGGGCTGTTTTTTTTCATGTGTCTTGTGCATGGGGGTTTGTTGAGCTCCTTGGGTCTGTGCTTACTTTTCATCAAATGTGGTGCTTTCTTGCAGCATTTGTCCTTCTCTCCTTCTTTGTCCTTTCCTCTAGGGACTCCGCTCACGCAGGTGTTGTGTTCCATGATCGTTCCACAGCTCAGGGACGACCTCATCAGCCTTAAATAGTCTTTTCTTGTCTATTTCACTAGGGATCATTTGGGGTGTTTTGTGTGTTGGGTTGTTTTCTTTTTTTTTTTTTTAAGATTATTTATTTATTTATTTGACAGACAAAGATCACAAGTAGGCAGAGAGGCAGACAGAGAGAGAGGAGGAAGCAGGCTCCCTGCCGAGCAGAGAACCCGATGCAGGGCTCCATCCCAGGACCCTGGGATCATGACCCGAGCCGAAGGCAGAGGCTTTAACCCACTGAGCCACCCAGGCGCCCCTGGGTTGTTTTCTTTCTTTAGTCTTCAAGGGTGTGAGCCTTTCTCCTGCCACATGGACTGTGTCATTAGCCTGTCCGGGGTGTCTGTCAGCCTGGGCGCCGGGGCCTCCCCTCCAGGGATCGGGTCGTCTTGCTCTTTGCTCCTCACCCACTGAGCTGCTGGACAGTGGACTGTTGCTTTCGTGTCCCGACACTTGGAGTAACTGTGTTCAGGTCCTTGGATGCCACTTCCTGTCTGCCGTTCTCGGTTGGTTCCAATTGATTGATTATTCTCCTCATTATGGGTCATATTTTCTTCTTTTAATGCCTGCTAGGCCTTGATTAGTTGGCGGGCACTGAAGTTTGGCTTGTTTCTGAAGTTGGCTTGATTCTGAATGTTTTTGTATTCATATAAATCTTCTTGAGCTTTTTCAGAGATGCAGTTAGGTTTCTTGGAAAGAGTTTGGTCCTTTCAGATCTTGTGTGATTTGCTAGGCCATCCTGGAGCACTTCTCAGTCTGGAGATAATTATCTCTCACTCCTGAGCCAAGACCTTCCTGAATAATCCATGAAATGAGAGTTTTCCATTCTGGCTAGTGGTGGGGAAGGCCCTAGTCCTTAGCCTGTGTGCATGCTGGGCCCTGCTTCCTGGACGTGATTTCTGCTTTGTAAATCACGTGAATGTAGTGCCTTTCAAAAAATTAACTTTAAAAAAATGAAGACAAAAATAAGAGTTTCTCACAGTGAGCTGAAGCCTGCCACATGCCTGTGTCGGCGCTGAGCCCACTTCCCCACAGTCTAGCTTCCCTCCCCAGCCCACGTCTGTCCTCAGGCCATCTCCAGGTTCTGTGTCCTCTACGACATGTGGTCACACCTGTTGTGAGTGGGCCGACAGGTGCAGGACACGTGCAGGCTCCTACCTGTGCTGCCTCTGGTTCATTTTCCCCTGCACCCCACCCCCCAGCTGTGATCAGTGAATATCCCCTGTAGCACCCTCCCCTCTTGGTCAGAACAGACACGTGGGCCACACTCCCTGCCTGTGCAAGAACTGACCCCCACTCCCCCGGTCCACAGAGGAACCCTGGCTCTCGGAATGGATGTGTGGGCTGTGGACTGTGTCCTCATGGTCCGGCTCTTCTTGCAGGTTGAAGATTGAGGAGCTAGAAGGGGAGCGCAGTCGTCTGGAAGAAGACAAGAAGATGCTGGAAATGCAGCTCGAGCGGTTCACCCTGCAGGTGCGTGTGGGCGGGCGGCCACAGGTGGAGGCTTCTCCCAGGGCTCCACATTCTCCCGGGGCGCACCCTGCTCTCCTGGCTTCTCCCTGCATGTCAGTGTCTGTGCTTCCCACACCCATAAATGCCCTGTCTTCTGGTTCATCAGACTAAGCCGAGTCGGGGACCTCCCCGGACACACGCACCCCTAGTTGGCTGAGAGCATGTGTCCCGGAGCCCAGCAGAGAGGGGTGCTGCCTTCAGGCCACGTGTCACCATGCCAGGGCCGTAGTCCTGTGCTCCATCAGTGCTCTTCCCCCCTCCGCTCCCCCTACACCGGCCACAGCCTGTGGCCCGTGTGGTGGCTGAGAACCCCCAGGGACCTTCTCTGTTGGGGTCTGTATCCAGGCCCGTCCCCACCTCCTGCATCCGCGAAGTCACACTGCCGTTCACTCTGTTCGCTCTTTGTTTTTCATTGTTATCCTCCTGTCTGAATTGTTCCATGGTGAGGAACCTGCAGGTTTGTGATTACCCAGATTTTGGACAGGCCATTGATTTTATCTTGACACCTATTAGAGGCAAATCAAATCTCTTTTTTATTACCAATGCTGGGAGTCGGGAGCAGTGACAACTCTGATGAGGCACAGCGCCGTGGGCCGCGGCTGGCGGCGGTCAGCGCTAGGAGCCGTGCTGGTTTAATTGGGCTGCGGACCTCAGAAGGAAGAGCTGGGCTGTTGGCAGGTCGGCCCTGGTGGCCTGTCAGCTGGTCCCTGTCAGAGCAGGCTTGGTGGGTGTCTCTTGCATGTCCGGTTGGGCGCAGCTTGCCAGCGGGGCTGACAGCAGCCCAGCCCGCCCCCCGTGATTGGGGTGCATAGAGTCCTGCTGAAATCTTTGATTTCCTTTTTCCCTGCCTCTGGGCTTCCAGGGAGCCTGCTGTGGCTCTTGGCGGGGTCTCTGGGGTGTGGTGCAGGTGAGCCCCATGGTTCATAGATGTTCACCACCAGTGCCAGCATGCTGGGAGGTGGGGGGTCCGGTGCTCTTTCCGTCTCAAGTCTTCCTGGGTGGAGATACTTTGAGCACCACACCGGCCCTCGGGTGGGGCAGAGGCCTTGCAGCAAGTTCTGGAGCTGCTCACGGCCCAGGGGCTGGGCTCCTGCCCATGGGGCCACGTGGTGTCTGTGTCTGCGCCTGTGGGAGCCGGTCGGGAGCTCAGCAGGTGCCACAGCTCAGCCAGGAGCAGGCAGTGGGGGCCAGGTCTCCCGTCATGCTGGGGCTGAGGTGCATGTGGGTCGATGTGGTGGGACTCCATGAGTCTTGGCCGCAGCCCCGGGGTGGGGGTGGCACGGCTGAAATGCAGAGGAGTGGGTAGAGGAAGCTTCTAGATGGCCACACACGCCTGCCTTCTCTGTTCTGGCAGGTGCCCCGCAGCCAGACCTGCTATTCCTGCAGCAGTGCCGTTGCTGACCATGAGAGGCAGGGAGAGGGGGACTATGATAGCCTCTCTATATTCCTGCTTGCAGCTCAGATCCACGAGGGCCGTCCCTGCGTGGAGACTGGGTCTTGTCTCAGGAAGGTCGGCCATGCACCATCGCTGTGCTCTGAAGACCTTTCTCTGTGTCCATGATCACCGGCAGGAGGTCCCACTACCCTGTTTCCTTGATGAGGCAATGTCCAGTCAGGGAGGGGCTGTCATTCGGCCGAGGGCATCCGGCAGAATGGGCAGAGCTGAGCTGGGAACCCCGTTCCTGGTCTCCTGGTCCGCTTGCCCCACTGGCTACCCCAGCCCAAGTCTGCTGTGTGGTGCTGTGGCAGGCAGAGGCTGGCACCCCAGGGCTAAGCTGGCCGTTCCAGAGGGCTGGGACTCTTGCTGCGGCAGTGGCTGTACTGTCTGACCCAGACGCCATCCCCTTGTCCATCTCATGACAAGCACCTGTGAGCCCCGGGACAGACAGGAATGAAGGCCAGGTGAACGGCCGTGCTGGTCATGCAGAGTGGATGAGAAGGACTTGTGTCTGGCCAAGGCCCAGGTCCGCCCCCAGCTGCCCAGTGAGCCCCCCGCCTCACAGGGTGCAATCCGGCCACGGGGCTCCGGCTTTCCTGAGCACACGCCCCCCTCTGTCCCCTCTTCCCTCTGGGAGAGGCTTTAAGTTGGGCCGCTTCAAGGAAGATTGATTAAAATCAGCTGCAGTTTGACTTAATTGGGAACATATGCTTGGAGAGGGAGCGCCACTAGTTAGAACTTCTTGTAATTAGTTCACAGCTGGTTGGTGAGGAAACAGCTCCGGTTACCGCTCCGAGCCTGGTGTGCGCCTGCTGCTCCACTCACTCTGGGTGCCCGGACGGCGTGGGGGGCAGGCCTGCCGGGGGGTGGGGGCCCGGCTGTCCCCACACTCGTCCTGGTGCCCCAGCCCACCGAGGGGACTTCCGCCAACCGCCCCGGGAGGCGGCGGGGAGGGAGAACTGCAGCTGTCCCGTGCATGCTGCCCTCTAGCGATGGGGAAACTGAGGCCTGTGGTCGGCCAGCCTGTGGGTGGCTCGCTCACAGACACCTTCTGTAGAGGCAGGATGGGTTGGACAGGTCCAGAGTTCTCCAGGGCTGGGAGTGAGCAGACGGCCTGGATGTCTGGGCCTGGGGGAGGGGGGGCGTCCTGTGCTCCCCATGTGGCAGTGGAGCAGGATGTGCCGCCACGCCTTGATCCTCCCTGCCTGGGCCCCCTACTCCCTCCCACCCCAGCCCTGCCCCACATACCTCTCCACAGGCCTCAGTTTCCCAGAGTCAAGAGAACGATTGAGGAATGGTAGCAGGACACGTCTCGTTTTCCCTGACCTCCCACTGGCCTCTTCTCGGTGGGTGGGCTCTGGCGTGGGTGGTGGCTGTGGCCCTGGTCTCAGTCAGGCCACTTTGATGACCGCAGTGACAGCCTCCAGGCTGGGCGTCTCACTGCCAGCCAAGCAGGGCCACTGCTGCAACTGCTGTGAGTAGAAACCCCGCCATCCTGTGCATCACGTTGATAACAACACACATGCTTTTCCACATTAGAGGTTCTGATGGGCCAGGTTTGGGGACTGACAGCCGTGGGCCACAGGTGCAGCCGAGAGGGGACCAGACATGGCAGCGCCAGGGCCGAGGGCCGCGTGTCCGTCAGCAGCCTGGTCCGGGCTGGACACCGCGTGTGCAGAGCACAGCCGGGCCACGCACGTGTACTCTGTGCCCTTGGCCCCGCCGGGTTGGCCCCAGCACGCGACAAGTGTCCTCAAATGTCCAGCAAAGCCGGACAAACTCCTCCGCGCAGACCCACTTCCCACCGCCCACATCCTGGCATGAGCGTGGGGGCCCCCTGATGCCACCCCTCCACCATCCATCAGTGCTTTTACCGTTTTTTGATGCATTTTAAAGCAAATTGCAAACATCTGCACCCTTCCCTGTAAATGCTTCAGCATGCATGTAATCAAGCAGAATTCATCTCTGGGAGAGGAGCCCACGTCCTGCTGCCCTCGGTGCTGCCTGATCACGCTGTGTATCCAGCCAGGTGACCAGCCGGGGTGGGCGCAGGTCCCCCCCCACCGCCCCCCGCCCAGCCCTCCATTGGCTCCCCAGGGCTGGGTGGGGCTGCCCATAGCCCACCAGCAGCGCTGCTCAGGAAGGGGACCAGACTGCAGCCCAGTGACATTTGAAATAAGTATCGTTTTTGGAAACGGAGTGGGTAGAAAATTGCTGGGTTGCCTGTGAGCGGAAAGCTCACGGTGCCCGTGGAGACGTCCCCACTCCTGTCCCTGCGTCAGCAGGCAAGCAGCCCTGTCTCATCAGACCCTCCCGGCCTCCACCTCCTTCCCTCTTCCTGAATACGAGGTTGGGGGAGCTGCACTCCTCACACCGCCCTGCCCTCTCCCCACTGATGCTATGACAGGATGGCCCCCGGGTGCCCACTGGTTCCCTCCTACCTACAGGTTCCTCCTGCCCGGCCTGGGCCCCCTCCCGGGGACAGACCTCCCCTACCCCACCTGCTCCCACCCGCTCCCACCTGCCCAGGAGCCCTGAGCCCAAGGCAGACCTGACCTCTGCTTCTCAGAACCCTCCTGCCTCTGACTGTTCCCCTGTGGACTCCAGCTACTGACCACGCCCCTGGGCATGTCCCATCCCTGGCTGGGACCTGCCTATGTGTCTGCAGTGCTCTCTGGGCCCCTCCCCAGGGGGGCCAAATCCCATAGGCCGTGTGCTGAGGATGCCTACCTGAAGGGTGAGCCCCAGCGAGCGTGACCAGAGCTTAGGGGCGATAGACTGACAGTGGCCAGCCATGGCCACAGCTGGTCTGTGACAGGCAGGTGCCAATCTTGGCTGTGCAGGAATCGCCTCTCACCCCTGCCTCCAGCGCCCAGTGAGGCTCCTTGTCAGCTGCACACATAGAAGGCCTCACAGTCACTGAAGAAAGAGAGTGGTCCTTCCCTCCAAGCAGATGAAGGAGCCGGGTCCCTCAAGTCCCAGGACTCCCACGTCCTGTGCCTCCATTCCCCCAGCAGAGGCCCATGCCTCCTGTTGCCCCGTCGGCTCGCATTCCTGCCCTGACAGCTTGGGGTCTCTGTGTGAGGACCACAGGGCCCCCCCCCATCCAGCTGGCTTTCCCCTCAGCACTCCCGGCTCCCACAACAATTGTCTGGAGGGCCCCCCCCCACCGTCTCTGCCCACCAGCCCTGCCCATCCCTCGGGGCCAGCTTGGGCAGTGCCTTCAGGCCACATCCAGGACCTCTTTGTGGATCCATCCTCTGGAGTGCAAGCTCTGTGGGAAGTGACCTTGCCTGGCTCCCCCAGCCCACGCTCTCAGGGTATGGATGAGCGGGGTGCACCTGGGGGTGCAGCAGCAGGTGGCACGGCCAGGGGTGGGCTCTGGAGGAAGCTGGGGCCAAGCAGCTTGGCCCTGCGTCCTGCGGTGACTGGGACAGGTTGGTGCCAGTGTTTGTGGTGTTCCTCTCATGTAGGATCTCCTTTAACTGCTGGTTGTTTTTCCCCTAACAAATTCTCAGTGCCGGCCCCCTTTTTATACTCAAAAGATGACCTGTTTTCAAATCATTCTGCCCCTTGTTCACGTAATAGATCTGGGAGGCCTCATTGGTTTTCTTATGGCCACTTGCTGTGTCCCTGTGATGTGCCGTAACGTACTGAACTTGGTGCCTGTTTGTGGCCTATCTTCCCCTTCTGCGGCCATAAACATGGCTGTGGCGTGTGTCCTGTGTCTGGCATCTCCATATGTGTACATGTGTAGGGTAAACTTCAGATCAAAGGGTACCCTACACTTCTTTTGGTGGCTTCTGCCAGATGGTGCCTCATGGTGGTCTGTCAGTGGCCGCTGCCCCCACGGGGGACGGCATGGACCGCAGGCTCACCAGGAGTGCGCTGCCCTACCGGGAGACCTCCTGCCCCCGCAGGTGGGGGGTAGCATGCTTTCAGCCTCCAGTCCTTGTATTACACGCGGGAGCGAGGGCGTTTCAGTACGTCCGTATGCGTTAATGTCCTTGGTCCATTTTTCAAGTGGGTTGTTGGTTGTGTTGATTTCTTGGAGCTTTTTGTATTTTGAGGAGCTGAGGTGTTTTGTTTTAAGTTGTGAGTTATATTTTCCCGTTGATCATCTGTCTTTTGACTTTGCTTGAGGTGTTTTTAAATGAGTGGAAGTTTTTGGTACGGAAGTTTCCACACAGATGCATCTGTCGATGTCTCGTCTGTGGCTCAGGTTGTAAAGGAGTTCCTCTATGGCGTTTGTTTTCACGTATAAATCTACGGCTACTGCAGAGTTTGGGTTTGGTCTGGTGTTTTACCAGGTACGAAGCCTGACATCGGCCTGTTCCCTAGAAGAGGCTTGTGCCCAAAGCCCCAGGACTGCTTACTGTAAAGCCTGCCCTCACTGGTGCGAGGTGCTGTCCCCTCGGGCCTGGGGCACTCCCAGGGATGACGCGTCCCCTCCTCCCCGCCCCTGTGACTTCTCCTGCAGGATGTTCCTGGCACCTCATGTCTATTTTTAGGTGCCCCCTGGAATGAATGTATCTAGTTCCCCAGCCAATGTGGAAATTGTTAGGTTTCGTGAGAGAGGAGAGTGAACCTCTGGGGACGCAGACGTAGTAGGACAATTACCATCCTGTGTGGGAACACTGCTCTGTCTACGTTTGTGGGGTCCCCCTTTTGTCCCACCCTAACGCTGACAGGTGTTCATCTCCTACGTTTCTTGGTCACATCTGCCGCTGGTCAGGGGTCTTCCCTTCGGTGTCCCGGTCATATGAGCGCACACGGGGACTCGGGGCTCCGCTCTGGAGGTCTGTGACCCAGCCCGGGGCAGCCGTGTGTACCCCTTCACACGTGGAGTGAGCAAGCAGGCGTGTGCCCCAGGCCTGCGCTCCTGGATGGACTTGTAAAACAAGACTCTTGAGGTAAGAGCCCAAACCTCCCTTCCCCACCGTGGCGCCCGGCTGCTCATGTTTATTAACGCCGAGGACTAAAAAAAGCTGGCTTGCTGATGTGTACTTGCGTGGAGACATTTCCACAGGCGCTGATTTCTCTTGATTTTTTTATGAGGAGAATGATGTGTCTTGAATCATAAGCCCCCTCTCATCCCACGAGCCGGTGTCAGCGGGCGTCCCCACAGGCATCAGGCCCCCCCAGGCTGCTGCCCGGCCGGCCCTCTCCCCCGTGTGCGCATGGGGCCTTTCCACCTTGTGACCCTCTGGGCACCAGCTGGCCCACTCTGCCTGCTCTGCCACTGGCTGTGCTGGAACCACATGGCGCAGGGAGCATTGGCTCGGGGTGCAGTGGCCCCGCGTTGTCCGTGTCCGTTGTCGCGTGGTCCGTGGCATCCTTGTTGCTCTCAGACCGCATGCTGACACCTCGCCCTCTTTGTGCTCCTCACCAAGCTTGTAGATGAGCATGCCGGTGGCCCAGCCATCTGTGAGCCTAGAGGCTGGGCGTGATGAGACGTCATGTGTGTTCCCTTGAGGCAAGTTGAATTTTCCTTGGAGTGGGCCTGGAGTGTCGTGGCCGCGGGCTGAGGCTGATGGGCAGAGGCAGTGCTATCATCCCAGGACCACCCGTGCGTCCTAAACCCTGCTCAGCCAGCTATAGCCTTGTGCCCAACAGCACCCGGTGTCCCTCCTGGGAACCAAGGCCTCGAGCCCCTGGGGCAGAGCTAGGAGAGACCCGTTGTCCCGGCGCCAGTGTAGGGCTTTCTGGCCATCACAGCAGTTCCTCTCAAGTTCAGAGGTGTCCATGACCAGAAACGTAGGATGGGCTGAAGGAAGGCGAGCTTAGGGAGCACTTGTCCTGGGCTTCCTGTCCTTTGAGAGTGTCCCAGGACTAGCAGGACACCCGGCCTCACCCTGCATGCCAGTGTTCTGTCCCAGTGGGTGATGGCCTCCACAGGCCCCTTTCACAGCCTATCACTTTCTCCCCATGAGGCCCGCAGCCTGGATTTGCATCCCAACCTGCTCCTGTCCCCTTGACACTGGCCAAGGGCATGGCCCCACCAGCTGCCGTGGCTTGTCCCTTCAGGGCTGGCTGTGTGGCGCTGGACACAGTGTGCACACAGACCACCGTCATCAATCAGGACAGCCCACTGAGAGGTGGCAGCTTTGGCCACAGGGGATGCTGAGTGCCCAGCTTCTGAATCAAGCCTCTGTCCTGGGGAACAAGGGGAAATGGAGGAGGTAGGAACCGGGCCCATGTCATCCCTGGCCTCTTCCTTGGCCAGGTTGGCCCAGGGCAGATGGAGGCTTGCAGAATACCTGCTGCCCCCTCAGTGAAATGCCTCTGGCTTGAGGAAGGGATCTGCCTCTGTGGCCACCACCCCTGGGCCTCTCTCCCCTTTACTGCCCCCCCCTGCCCCCACTGACCAGTCCTGGGCCTCAGTTTCTAAATCTCTGAGACAAAAAGTAGGCTGGCTGCTCATGGTGCTGGAGATCCGGCAGGTGGCGGGGGGGTGGCGCAGAACTCAGCCTGTGTTGCTTTGTGTGACTTCTGCCACCACTCCCTATACTGTCCACATGCAGCTGGCACACTGTCCCATGGGCTCCCGCTCCCCCACTCTGGGGGAAGAGGCCTGCTGGGTGCCTAAGGCTTCAGAGGCAGGAAGTGTCCCCAGGAGCCCACTAAGCACCAAGCAAGATCCCTGCTGGCTCCCCACCGCCTGTGGGACCTGTCCAAGCTCACGTAGCTCCTGAGCCCCGGGAGCACCAGCCCTGGGCCTGTGCAGAGCGGGTCCACAGGCTCGGGGGCAGGAGGCAGGAGGCAGCAGAAGACACAGGGCCAGGGTGGGGGATCAGGGTCACAACGGCAGGGCCCGGGGAGGCGCCGAGACCCAGCAGGCACCCCTGAGGCCCCTGCTCTTCTCCCTGAGCTGTGCTTCCTTCAGCCAGGAGAGAGATTGATTTAGCTTAGAGGCCGGGTGATTTATAAATATGCATGAGGACCAGCACTTACTTAACTGTGCTGTTTAATTCTCCCTGCATCCCTGCCTCTTCCAGCAGGGCCTGTTGGTATGCACGTCAGGTCTGGCGGCAGGCACCCTCCCTCCCGGGCCATGGGCCAAGGGGCAGCCAGTTCCTCGCCTGGCTTGCCAGGGCTGCTGTCCACAGCATGTGTGGCCACAGGCCGGGCGGGGGCTCCCGGGGCTTGCCCTCTGTGCAGGCCTGTGAGCACTAGGCCCAGAGGGCCCTCAGGAATGGTGGTCACCGCCCTCAGTCTTCAGCAGATGGGAGAGGGCCAGCACGGGCTGGAGGGGCCCCTGGTGTTGCTTGCCCCGCCCCCCCCCTGGCCCGCGGGCCCGGACGCAGAGGGAGCGGCCGTTCTCCCCAGCTAGCACAGAGTGGGGGAACAAGAGGAGAATCCTCGCTGTGGGGGCAAGCAGGGTGCACCCTGCGGCCCAGCCTCCTGCCCTCAGCGCACAGCTGGTGGTCACAGAGGCAGGTCCCTTCCAGAAATGTGCAGCAGATGTCCCCACGACCCTGGCCAACTAGGTCGTTGTCTGGTCGAGCAACACAGGTGTGTGTTGCGTGAGGAATCTCACCAGCTCGTCTGAGGACGCCTGGAACTTGGCCTTTGGAGATTCTTATCAGGACCGTCCATGTCTCAGCTGCGAATCAATCAAGGGAACAATGCATCTCAGCACCTGGCAGCCACGTCCCCTTCTCGCTCAGAGCTGCCCCTTGGCCACGGATGCCCGCGGAGTTGCCTGCTCTGTCCCTTGTGCTGGGCGCTCCTGCCCATGGGAACCACTCATGGCAGAGACGTTAGTGCTTAGGAATGGCTCTGCTCCCTGGGTGCTTGCGCTCTTCTCTGGGCGGGAGGTCAGCAGCTAAGCAGAGGTTCCATGACGCGTGCTCCCCAAAGAGCCAGGTGGGAGCTTGCAGGCGGCCCTTGGCGCTTCAGGGCCACTGGCTCCCCTCGGTGGGTCCTTATGGGGTGCTGGCTATGGGCGAGGCACCGGGTTCTCTTCCCCCATTCTCACGGGATCCCCACCTGCTGGAAGCATCTGGTAGCCCCTGCTCTCAGGGGGCTGGACATCCTGTGGCCAGCCAGCTGGGGGCGCCTCTGTCTCCCTTCCCTCCTGGACCTCCCTGGGATCCACTGCACCATGCTACCCATACAGAAGCAGAAGGACGGCCTCCTTGCATTGAGAGGGGACGGTGTAGCAGGTGCTTCCCAGCCACATGGTCCTGACACATGAGTCAGCGCCTGTCTGCCCCATGACAGCTCCGCAGGGCATGGGGAGGGGAGAAGGATGGGGTCTGCTGGTGATCCTAGGATGACCACAGTGCCTATTTCCAGTTTGGCTGGTCCTGCAGGAGGCTGCCCTGGGAACCAGTCTCTAGACCCTGGGAAGACAGCATTTGGCCACCTGGTGTGTGCGCTCTCCAATTCCACACATGGGCAGACTCCTGGGGGGCCCTGTTGGCACCCATCGGCTTCACTTTCCCCTCACCTCCTCCAGCCCTCAGCTTTCTGAGCTCAGTGTGGAAGGCTCCAGGTGGCAGGAGCCAGGAGCACACCCAGGCCCTCAGGGCATTGACCCCTCGCCTTGGGGACTCTGCCTGTGCACCCCCAGCCCCCAGCTCCCTCCTCACCAACCAGCCTCGCTGAGATCATGGCTGAGAGGCAGCTCCTAGGGTTCTGCTGGGACCCAGGCTGGCCGGTGCCCCACCTTGCGGTCTCAGGTCTGCATGTGCTAGCTAAGCACCCCAAAGCACCCGCATGTCAAGACTCAGATGAAACAGGCCTGAGGAGAGGGGCCCGGCTCCTGCCGGACATCTCTAGGGAGGACAGCCGGCAGCGCCACACAGCAGAGCTCTGTCTTCAGGATGGAGGCCCAGCAGTGTGCGGGGTCTCGGGCGGCCAGTCCAGGCAGCCATGGGGGCCTGAGGGAGCCCTGAGGGCCCAGGGCTGGGAGTCTGAACACAGGAAGCTTGGTCTGAGAACATGAGGTCAGGGAGCATCCCTCAGGGGGGACCATGGCAGCAAATTCTGAGCAGCTGTGGCGGCATGAGGGTGCCCAGGAGGCTCAGAGATGTTGTGGCCTGGCCGCTGTTTGGGTGCTTCCTGAGGCCCTAGAGACAGGGAGAGCCATTGGTGGGGCCGGGCCCAGCTCTCGGGTCCTGACAGGACAGCTGAGGGGTGCCTGGGTAGACAGGTGCACGCCCCCAGCTCTTCCAGCTGGCCCCAGGGTGACGCGGGAGCTGGGGGCCTGTGCCACAGTCAGCACGCGTTCCCTCGCTGGGCCCGGGCTGCTCTCCCATCTGGATGCCGGCTTTTAACCCCACCACTTGCCTTTTTTTCCCTCTTCTTTTTTTAGAAATAGCTTTATGGGGATTGGATTTATGTATCATGTACCTCACCCACTTGAAACGAGAGTGATTTGGTGGTTTTGGTGGACTTACAGATGGGGTACCACTCTCGTTACCCCAGGACGCCATCCCGTGCCCTGCCCCTGCGATACCTCTGTCTCCTGCCCCGCGCAGGCCCCGGCCCACTTGCCACCTGTGTGGGCTCCTGTCCTGGGAGTGCTCTATGAGGGGCTTCTCTCCGTGGGCATTGTGCATCTAAGGAGCACACGTGTTGTTGCGGGTGTCAGCTGAGTAACGTTCCCCTGTGCGGTCGCGTTTCTTCCTGCCTTTCATCTGCCACCAATAACGATGCTGTGAGTGTTTCCTCACAGGCAGATCCCGGTGTGTAGGCCTCCTGGGCTGTACAGTGACTCCACATTCAACTGCTCAAGGGCCTGTTACCATTTTATACCCACAGCAACGGTCCTTGGGGGCTCGCCCTCCTTCCCGCCCCCACCAAGGCTTGCTACCTCATGGGGGGACTTTGGTTTCCTTTTCCCTGAGGAGTGATGACATCAGCTTTGGGCATCTTGTCACGTACTTACTTGTTTTTGTGTCTTCTCCTTGGAGAAGTGTGTCATCAGACCCTGCCCGTCTTTTAATCTGTTACCTGGTCTTGTCCCCACTGAGTCAGCATCGTGGGTACAAGTCACATACTTGATGTGTGACTCATAAGTATTTTCTCCTGTTCTGTACATTGTCTTTTCCTTTTCTTGAAGGTGTCTTTTGAACACAGAGTTTTTCACTGCGATGACATCCAGTTTATTTTTCTTTTTCTTTTCTTCTTTGTGTCTAGCATCCTGTCCAGGAATGCACGGTGGAATCCATTGTCACGAAGGCTTGAACTCACATTTTTTCCTGGGAGTTGTAGTTTTAGCTCTTGTGCTTAGGTGTTTGATTTGGAGTTGGGTTTTACATATGGCGTGAGGTAGGGGTCCAACTTCGCACATTTGCCTGTGGGTGTCCCATGGTCCAGCACATGTACTAAGGGACTGTTCTTCCCTATTGAGTGGTCTTGGCAGCACTGTAGGAAATCGCTGGCTGTAGATGCGAGGGTCTCCTGTGGGCTCTTTTCTTCTGATGAGTTCCCCGTCTGTACCAGGGCCGGCACCCAAGTGCATGGCTCCTGTAATGGAGGGGAGGTCTTTGTGCTGTACTCCTTTCAGGGTGGCTGTGTTATTCAGGGTTCTCCAAAGCCCCTTGCAGTGCCACGTGACTTTGGGAAGCAGCTGGTGTCTGGGTGATGCGGGATGAAGGGCACGTGCCCACCAGCTGGGTGCGGTCATTGTCACACATGCCATCCTCCGGTCCGTGGGTGCTTATTTCCGTCTCTGGTCCTTGCCAGCGCTGTTTGTTCACTATTGTTTTCAGTGTGCTCTGGCTTGGTTCTGTGGGCGGGGGATGCTCCCCCATCACTGGCACCAGTACTCCGGAAACCAGCCTCTGGCCCAGCCTCGATGCGGCCTGCCACACAGCCCATAGCACGTCCCCGCAGGAGAACCTTCCTCCCACTTTCCTGCTCAGATTCTTCCCACCCAAGGTCAGCAAACCCGAGCCCATGGGCCAGGTCCAGCCGGCCGCGTGTTTTGGCAAATAGAACTCTCTTGTAACCTAGCAGTGCCCGTCTCTACGTACATCTGTGGCTGCCCACGCAGTACAGTGACAACAGAGGCTGTGTGGCCCACAAAACCTGAATATTTGCTTCATGCCCACTTGTGGAAAGGATTGCTGGTCCTCATGATAGCCATCTCCAGGAAACGGGACAGCAACCCACCAGGCTCATCTCCCCGGACCAGTGTTCCTGAAGGAAGGAGACTCGCCTACCCCAGTCTTTGGGGCCCCAAGCCCCTGTGCCCTGACCCGCTCTCTACCTGTTTCCCCTAAAATGAGGGTTTTGTGAAGGACAGAGAGTGATCACAGGTGGGACGGAACAGGGCATGCACTGTGACCCTGGGCTTCTGTGCGGGGCTCCTCATTCCTCGTGCTGCAGTGTGGGCCTTCAGCCCCACAGAAGGGGGAGGGCCTGGGGCTGCCCGCCCAGCGGTACCAGCTGGCCTTCCCCCCAGCTAGCTCTGCATCCTCCCACTTTCCTCCACAATTGGGCGGGAGAAGGGGTCAGTGGGGCGCTGTCTTGGCACTGTGGTGACCCAGGTTGGAGTGTAACCCCTCGGCCCTTTTCTTTGCAGAATCCCGAAAACCTGGCTCTGGAGCCTCCCAGGAGCCTGCTGCCCACCCAGTGGGGACCCGGGTGCCCTTGGGGCTCCATCTCGTTTCTTTCATGGCCTCCTCCAGTGACTGTGTCCATTCCCTGTTGCTTTGTTATAAGCACCCCAAAACATAGTGACTTAACACAGCAGTCTCCTTGCTCGGCATGGGCATCTGGGTGACTGTGCTCGTATTCCCTGGGCACTAACTCCAGCTTTCAGTGGATGGACCGGCAGGGAGGCTGGAAGAGTCAGGGCCTCTCTTGGGGTCTTCGTCCCAGGGAGACTCTGTTGGCGTCTGTGTGCAGCCTCTGATGCTTTAGAAGAGGGCAGGCCACACACGCATACACTCAGACCTCCATGTGCCATGTCAACCTAGAGGCCACGGGGTACTCCACGGGGAGGATGCGTGGGGCAGTGGCACTGAGACCTGATCGGGAACCTTCCTGCTGTGGCTTCTTGTCTGGAGAGGGGGCTCAGGCCTGCCATGGGTGCTCATGCGTGGGACTGTCTCCCAAGAAGCAGCCTGCCCTCAGCTCTGGGAAGGGAGCAGGTCATGCCCGTGGGCACATTGCTATGCCATCCTTGCATTGGTCCCAGAAGTGGGGCACCAGCGTTGGACACTGGTCCTCAGGCAGAAGCAGGCGCAGTCAGGATGGCGCCAGCGGATGTGCCTTTAGGCTCACTTCTCAATTTGACCATAGAGAGGAAAAATACCTGGTGGGCTGGGATGCCCGGGATGGGTTTGCCACAGGCTGTACTTACAAGGCACGTGATGGCCTCCCAGTCTGATTCTGGGGGGCCGGCCTGGTTGGGGAGCTCGCTCCCTAAGACCCAGGGCTGGCAGGCTCGGCGCCGCCTGGACAGCGGATAACTGTACTTGGCCATCCCTGACCCCCTCTGCAGGCCCATCACAGTGCAGGGGTGAGCCTGGGGTGTAGACCAGAGCCCCCATCCCTGCCCCAGACCCCCTCGGGAAGGCCTCCCAGCTCCCTTGGCCGTCCTCTCCAGCGGAGTCAGGGATGCGGCCCCGCCTGCCCTGCTGGGTCCTTGGCTCCACACAGACGGAGGGAATGGGCAGAAGCCAGTCCCACACCTGGGGAGTCTGGCTGTGGCCCCTCGTCAGCTAACGTGCCCAGGAGACCTTCCGTCTTCTTTACACACTGCCCACGTGCTGAGGAGGTAGCTCATAGTGGCACAAAACTCCATGGTCCGTGATGGACCTCAGAGCACATCACTGTCGCTCCCTGGCATTCCTGAGGGCTGGATCCATCCATGTTTCCCGGGGTGGGGGGAGCTCAAGGCCA
>ML102441.1:0-16617 GCA_003697995.1 Taxidea taxus jeffersonii | reverse complement strand
GGGGGGGGGCAGCCAAGCTCACCCTGGCACTGGCCGCAGGTGCCATCTCCGTGACAGGTGCCTCCCCACCTGAAGGTGGAAGCCAGGCCACGGGACCTTGTCTGCTGGGCTCTGCAGTCAGCCTGTCGGGGCTCCTAGGGCAAGGCCAGGTCAGAGGTCATCCCAGCCAGGACACTGTGGCCTCTGCCCACCCTCCGGGGCGGGTGGGGATTCTGCTCTCCGTGGGCAGCGTTGGGAGGAGCAGGAGCTTTTGTAGGTCACCCCCGGACTAGGGAGATGACTCTCGCTACAGCAGAATTGGCTTGAGTGCCAACCCATGGCCCCATCCTCGCTATAAACGCCGGGAGCCAAGGCCTCCCAGTGCTGGGCCTGCTCGTGTTGACTCCTGTAGGGAGCAGGTCGTTTGTCCCAACTCATCAGACCCTCATCAGATGGTGAGGCTTTCTCAGCTTGGGTTCCTCCCTCTGTCTGCCCCGTCTGGCTGAGCCCTGCTGGATCCCAGAATCCCCTAGCACATGTTTTCTATGCCCGCAGTTCGCCCTCGAGGGGAGGACCACCCCCAGAATGGCATGGTCCAGGGTGGGAGCGGCGGTTCTCCTTCTCCGCCGGTGTGTGTTTGGCATCTCCATAACAGAGGATGACACCCCAGGACGTCCATGTCCAGGCGCGGGTTCCCTGATTCACCCCACACCTGCCTCCCCGTGCAGCCCCCTGACATCAGCGGTCGCTTCCTGTCTCCGGTCAGGAAAGCATCTACTTCGTGGCTGGGGAAAGAAGGGACTTGACACTCTGGCTCAGCAGGGTTGGGTCCAGCCTGCTCACCCGTCTTTGTTCTTACACTTTTGAAGGGTTGAAGGAAAACCAAAGGAAGAATGGCATTTGGGGACACATGTGTGACAAGAGTCGGGTCTGTGTTTTTGCACGGCTCATGGCTTGCTCCTAGGTGCCCAGCACAGAACCAAACGGGCTAGTGGATGGAGGCGTGTGCCCATGAAGCCTTACACTCCCTCCCTGTGTGCCCAGGCCCCCACCCCAGCCCACAAGGGCCCAGAAAGCAAGCTGCGAACCATCTGTTGCCACTGGGCCTCTGTCCGGCTGCATGGGGCAGATAGATTTCACACACTTGCTTATCTTTCCCAGACTGTTCAAATTCAAGGAGTAACACTGCCTTCTAGCCTGAGAGTCTATGATTCAGCCGAAGCTACAGGATCTCTCTTTATCCCTTGGGGTTTTTACAAGGTTCTCAGAAACCCATCAGGAGCCCCGAGTCCTCCCCACTCAGTGCCTTTCCCAGCAGGCACCTCGGGGTCCCGGGCCCCCACCCTCTGGCGGCCCCAGGTGGCCTTCCTCTCTCTTTCTCTCTGAGGTGATGCCAGCAGAAAGGGGCCCAGGGGGCGGTGGCTGCTGGCCCACAGCTGAAGTTGGTGTCTGTTTTCCCCTCCTACCGTGGGGCTCATGGGCTGCCTTCCCCTGTGCCTAGAACACCAGGAAGGTGTTTTACTTTCCAGAGGTGGCATGCAGAAGGGGGAGGATCCTGCTGCTCCTTCCCCCAGCCCCATCCTCCTCCCCTTTGCAAGCACCTGCTGGTGTTCTGGGCTGGCAGCTGGCTCCACCCGGGGCCCCCACGGTGGCTGCACTGTCCTTCAGTGACGGGGGCAGGACCACACCCCAGGCAGCTTGAGCTCGTGTGCTGACCCTTGCGCACTTGACAGATGTGTCCGCAGCCAGCCTCCTTCCCGGGGAAGTGGGATGATCAGAATAAGGGCTCCGCCCTTCCTCCATCTTGCTTTTCCGGGAAGAGAGGGGAGGAAACATGGGGGTGGGACTCACAAAGGCAGTGGGAAATGGGACTGTGGTCAAGGAGAGGGCAAAGAATGGCGGATCCGGCGGGAAGGAAGTTTGGCCGTGGTTGTTCATCTGGCCCAGGTGCCTCACCAGGTGCCAGAGATAGGACGGGGCAGTGGGCCAGCAGCCTCCTGCCCATCTGCTCAGGAGACACAGGCCTCCCAGAGCACCTGGCTGGAGGGAGACCTCGGACCTGCCCCAGAATGGGTCCAGGGCCTTCCTCAAAGCGGTGCTAGCTCTGCTCTGGCAGATGCTGAGGCCCTTGAGGCAGCCCTCTCCCTCCCCTGCCCTGTTGTGGCCCCTGTCCTTGTCAGGGAGGCCGGGGAGGGACGGCCAGAGAGACGTGGCCAGTGCTGTGACCCCACAAACATCCCTCCTGATGGAGGAGGCAGCATCTCCTAGAACCTGAGCCCCCAGGAGCCAATTTTGTGTGGAGGGGGAGCTTCCCAGGACTGGCTCCCGGCCCACACTCCCTCGCCTGGGCCATGGGGCAGGTCATCTGGACCATAAACTGGGTCTACTCTCGGCAGATCCAAGAGCAAGGACAAAAGGCTGAGACCCCCACAAACTAGCCCAGGGTCATTAGGGTCTTAGAGGCAGGTCCCACGGTGGCAGGGGTCCCCAGTTCCCCTTCCCCTTGGGGTTCTCTTACCTTCATACGTGTGTGTGTGTGTGTGTGTGTGTGAGAGGCTGTGCATTGTGTGCCCATCCGTGTGTGTACACGCATCTCGGTGTGTGAGCATATGTGTGTGTGCATATGAGCATGTCCGTGTGCATGTGGTGCACATGTGTGTACATGTGTGCGTGTGCACATGTGAGCGTCGTACATGTGTGCACACACGTGTGTATCTGTTCGTGTGTGTGCCTCCCTCACTCCCAAGCGTGAGTGAATTCCAGTAAAGTTGAGCATTTGGCTCCCTGTGAGTTTCTCGATGGTCCTTGGGTCAAGGCGCCCCTTCCCATCATGGCCACAGGGCGGGACACCAGAAACAGATTTCCTTTGACTGACCCCACCGGTGACCAGCATCCTGAGCAGGAGGCGGAGAATCACAGACACCCTGGAGCCCCCCAGCCAGCCCCTCCTTGCCTTCACGGCCTAGAGCAGTGTGGCCTGCTGCCATGGGGTGCAGTCAGGCCTTGATGTGGGCTCTGCTGTGTCCGACACGTGCTGCTCGGTGTTATTTGTGATGCCCATTCTCTCGGATGGTCCTCCCTATGGGGACCACACATGGCGTTTGATGAGCGTGGACCACATGACCAGGACCTGTTGGTGCCTGCCTCCCGGTGGGCGTCTGTGCAAGGCCTGGAGTTGCCGGCCGTGGGATGTCCATCTGCTCTCCCTGAGCACACGCGCTGCCGAGTGGTGTCTCTGGGGTGGCTGTGTCCGTTCCCGTTCTCACCTGCACGAGCGCTGGCTGCTCGATACGCGGTGTTCGGTGCTTCCCATCTGTTCGGTGCCCGCCGGGCGTTTGGGGATGCGTGCGGGCTATCTTGCGGCCGTTTTAATTGGCATCCCTCTGACGATTAATGTGTGCTCCATTCCCTGCCTTGTTGGCCTTTGGGACACTTTTGCTAAGTGTTTGCATTTTTTTGCCCATTTTAAACCTTGAATTGTGTGATCCTTGTCTTGCTTGTTTGTGTGAGTCCTCCGGGCATTCTGGGCACGAGTCCTGCGTCAGGTGTTGTATTCCAAGCGTCCGCCTCTGCCGTTCGCCTTCTCGCTCTGAGTCAAGTGTGCTTGTGTTCCTGTGTGGCCAGCACCTTTCCTGTTTCAGAGAAGCCTCTATCTGCTCCAAGGCCACGATGTCCTCTTTGTGTTTTTTCCTAACATGGTTCTGTTTTACCTTGTGTTTCGCAGTTTGCCCTCCCTCAGGAGTCAGGGCTCATGTGTGCTGTGAGGTCAGGGTGATTGGGGCATCCCATTGCCCCCACAGCATTTACTGGGGAGATGACCCTTCCCCCTGGGCTCTGTGCGTTGGTGGCTCTCAGTAGTCACTGCTGAGACTGTCATGCGTCGTGGCGTCTGCCAGGTGGCCCCGTAGGCATGTTCACTGGCCACAGGCTGCGGGGTTCATTCAGGCCCTGGGTTGGGTCTGAGATTTCCATTCGCCCCCCCCCCCCATGCTTACTGAGCTCCACACGGAGGCCAGGCCTCACTCGCTCTCCATGTCTGCGTTGCTGATCTCGTTTCCCTGGGGTGGACAGGCCCCTTCTAGGCCAGGGAGGAAGAGGCGGGACATGTGGCAGATAGTGCGGCCTTGGTTCTCCCAGCTGCAGCCTCGGGAGGGAGGAGGCATCTTTCCCAGCTGCTCCTGGCTCAGGAAAATGGCCTCACCCAGTCACAGCGCCATGCTCACGCTGGTTTCCAGGACTGGGCAGAGGGGGGTCTGCATTTAGCTGGAGTGGGACAGTATCTGCTAACCAGAACAGGGGCTGCCAGGCAGGTGGGAGCAGCAGAGGGGGAGCGAGGGGGGTTTGTTGGCTGAGCGAGGGTGGTCCTGGGGTGGCCGGGGGACGTAGGAACCCCAGCAGAGGTGGTGGGTGAAGCAGCAGAAGGCTGGACCCAGTTACTTGCACACCTGTGTCCTAGAAACTTCCCGGGACTGCTCGTGGTGGCTTTCTCCATTATTGCCCAAACTGGAAGCGACGAGGGCACCCCTCAGAAGTGGACAGACCCACACACAGGTGCGTCCGCGCGAAGGAATGCCACAGAGCACCAAAAAGAAACGAGCCAGCAAGCCAGCAAGGGAGAGGTGCAGCCTTCCACGCACGGCACTAAGTGAAAGAAGCCTGTTTGAAAAGGCTCAGCTAGCCATGTTCTGGAGAAGCCAGAACCGCGGAGGCAGTGAGCGTGGGGCGGGACACGTGACCGCGGTTGTCAACACCGACTGATCTGACCGCGCTGAACGTGGACGTGTGCGTCCCTGTGACGTCATCCGTGAGGCCAGCACCCAAGCCAGACTCCTGAACGTGAGGGCAACCTTTCTGTGCTCAGAACAGCGCCCTGAGGCGGGATGGGGACCAACCTTGGTGCCTGGGAAGCCGAGAGGCTGAACCCGGAGGCACGAGGACCTGTGCCCAGTGCGGCGCTTCTCACGCACGGCCACGGATCCTGGACCCGGTAGCCACATGGGGTGTGGGCGGCTAGGGCAGCGGCAGGGGAGGGAGCTGGGCTGGGCCCTGTCGCGGCGGGGTGCACAGGTGGACATGGGCGGGAACGCACACCCAGTGTAGAGCAGACACAGGCGGCTGGACCGGCACGTGTGTGTAGACTCACAGCCGAACAAGGGCCGCGTCCACACTGGTAAGCTGCTGATGGCCCTGCTGCTGTTCGTGACAGGGACGTGGGGCATGGCTGCATGGGCACTCAGCTCTCGTCTCAGTCTTTCTCTCAGGTTTGTGTTGTTTTTTGCATCTGTGGATCTCGAGATAGCAGGGCATGTGGGAGCCAGGCCCCCGGGTGTGAGTGTTTGCCAGGGGCGTGTTAGAGCACACAGACTACTGTGATGCCCAGCCTGTGTGCTCTTCCCAGTGCTGTGTGAGGAGACGGGCAGGTACCTGGGCAGCGCGAGCACCTGCAACATTCGGAAGGGCTGTCTCCGGGTCTTTCCGTCTTTCCTCCCCCAGCTACCCCTTGCTGCTCCCTGAGGCAGGTCACAGCACCACGGCCTTATCAGTCGGGTGTGGAGGCCCAGGGACGGGGTGGCCATCCTTGCCCTTGCCCCCCAGTGTCCATCACCAAAGCTGTCCATCCAGGCCGTGCTGACCACGCCATGGTCCCGCAGGGTGGCTACGACCAGAGCAAGACCAAAGTGCTGCACATGAGCATGAACCCGGCCAGTGCGGCCAAACAGCGGCTCCGCGAGGACCAGGCCCGGCTGCAGGAGGAGTGTGAGCAGCTGCGGGAGCTCGTGCGTGCCCTGGAGCGAGGCGGCCCTGTCCCTGCTGACCTGGAGGCCGCCGCAAGTCTGCCTTCGTCCAAGGAACTAACAGGTAGGTCCCTCCCCACTGCATCCACGGGCCATCCTGTGGGGAGGGGGCTGCGGGAGGGCCTGGGACCGAGCCCCTCAGGGGCCGTAGGTCACAGCGGAAGAGATTCTGGCAGCCGTGGGGGAACGAGTGGCTGAACTCTTTCCAGCCCCTCACACAGATTTGTGCCATTTTTCAGTGTATACATGTCCCATTAATCACGAGTCGATCCAACACTCTGTGGAAATGGGGACTATCTTTCATGGATCTAAGTACCTTTCATGGAGCCCAGAGCCCTGGCGCAGGGGCCAGGAGCTGGGCACATGAGCATGGCCTCACCCGCACTCTGCAGCTCTGCAGACCAAGGCGATAGCCCCTGAGCCCACAGCTTGTAACCGCCCATGTGGGCAAATAACCCTCCCGTTCCCACTGAGTCCCGTGCTGGAGCTGCCCAGCCAGTGCTGATCAAAGGGGCCCACCAGCCAAGGGGGGTGTATCTGGGAGCCCCACTTGCCTGGGTCCCTGTCCAGGGTGATGGCCGGGTGCGGAAGCCAGCTTCTCCGCAGGCTGCCCAGCCTATCCCGCCACAGCTCTGGTGGAGACACTGAGCTGTCAGCGAGCTAGGGCAAGGCCGCTATTCCCTTGATGTTTCGCAGCTGTGCTCCGGCACTGCTCCTCCTGTGCAAAGCCCCTCCCGACCTTCTTGGGCAGGTCCCATGAAGGCACAGGGCGCTGGCTGCCGCCTCGTCCCCCTCAACTCTACTGAGCCCTGCCCAGGACTTGTTCTACACATGTCTTCTTGCTTGGGGGTCTTGGCTGCAGCCCCCTCTCTTTCCCATTTGCCGTTAGCCATCGGCCCAACCTGCTGTCAGCCTGACTGTGGGAGGTTTGGGGGTTTTGCATTTCATTTTCAAGGAAGGTGCAAACCCACAGAGAATACTCTACTTGAGGACGCTGGTGGGCAGGTGGCTGAAGGGGGTGGAGCCAAGAGGGGTCCAAGGGGCGCCCTAGAGCCCTGGAGGCTGGAGGTGGTGGCAGTTGGCCCCAGGGGCAGAGGGTTAATGGCACTTGTCAGAGGGCGTAAGGACAGGCATCGGCCCCCAGGCCTTCCACCCAGCACCCTGCTGTAGGCAGTGGCCTTGCCCCCAGCAATAATGCAAAGAGATAACAGAAAACCAAGATTATTCTCTTAGAGCCACAATCCCAAAGAGCAGGCCCCTGTGCTGGCAGGGCCTCCCCAGGAACTCATTAGGGACCGAGGATGTTGGGCTCTGTGTCAGGCCTGCTGGGCCAGACACATCTGCGGCGTGCAGAGGGTCCCTGGACAGAAAGAGTGAAGCGAACTCAGAGGTGGTGCATGTGGGTGCTGGGACCCCCACCCTAATCCACCCCCTTCCTTTCACCCATCACAACACCCTCTAGATGGGCTCCTTTTGTGGCAGCTGACATGGGGTGCCCTGCCAGGCCTGTCCCCTCGCTGTGAGCAGAGTCCCAGGACCGCCGGGCCCTGGGGGAGAGAACAGCACAGATGGGAAGACAAAGCCTCCCATCTTCAGAGAGGAAGCATGTGTTGATTTCCTTTCTTCAAGGAGGAAACGTGAACTTTCAGAAGTTAAAGACACCAAAAGTAAAGTGAAAAGCTAAACAGAAGACTTAGAAAATTAGGGGAGTGTATGTGTACAGGAGAGCAGAAGGTCAGATAGAGGCACGAGTGGCGTCGGGTGTCTATGGCTCCTTTGGTGGCTCCAGGAGAGGGCAGGGGCCCAACGGACTCACGGCTGGCCAGAGGGAGGCGCCCCATGGTGGGACGTGTCACAGTGAGGCTTCTCAGTGCGGAGACAAGGGCACCTGTCACCTCCCAGAGAGGGAGAAAACAGGCCGCTCCTTTCTCAACTGTGGCTTGAGGAGCAAGAAAGCCACCAGGGGCCAGACTCTGGGTGCCCGAGGGACCAGATGGAGGATGCACACCTGTGAAATGAAGGCAGGAGCCAGGGAGCAAGATGTGAATACGGAAGGCTAGAGTACCAGCCCTGGAGAGATGAGGAAGACTCGGGACAGCCGCCTCAGGAACAGCCAGAGCAGGTAGAGACTGGTCAGAAGGTTCTGGAACCTTGTAGAATGGAAGGTGTCCAGTGTCTTGAGAGATGGTGCAGACTAGAGCTTTCCTCGTCTGGGTGCTGGACTCCCAGCTCATGATACCTACCAAACGGTCAGGGTGCTCCAACGTGGACACCCAGTAGGGGTTTGCCAGGTCAGTCACGCATACCCAGAAAATGGAGCTGCTGGAGAAACAGGACTGTCAGCAGCTGCAGGGGCAGCAGAAGGTGTTGGGAGGAGAGAGCGTTCTGGTCTCCTGCCCGGCCCAGCTCACGTGGCTGTGGTCAGGACAGCGTGGGGACCTGACGCAAGCGACTCAGGGCAAGGAGTCCAGGGAGAGGTCTGACGGCAATAAGCACAGGCTCATTATCTGATCCAGGAACACCAACACTGTCGTGGGTCCACCACGGGAGGACCTAGTACTGAAGTTACCAGCCAGTGGGTACAGCCAGTGCCCCAAGGGAGTGGACATACCCCCATCCCACCACTGGACTCTCGAAGACTCTCTGTGACCTACCTGTGCAACAGAGTTGGCATCAAACCGAAGCCTAGAATTTTGGGCATGTGTGCATGTCGAGCTTGTGAAGGCCGGTGCGTGTCAGTTTCACCCAGACCCCGGTGCTGGTCCGCAGAGACAGTGGCCAGAACCCTGTTAGGGATGGGGCCCCCTTGGGGCACTGGGTGACGGACCACACAGCTGCCACAGTGGGGGAGGTGCAGGGCGCATGGGCGTGGCTAGGGCTGCCGCTTCTTTGAGCTTGGTGAGAGCAGGAGCTCTGAGAACCTCTGCTGGGTTGCCCATGGCCTCATGCCAGGCATTTGTGTCATGTTTGTGGAAGAGGTTGCCTGGAGAGTGTGGTTGTAGGACCCAGCCCTAAGGGATCATGGTAGAACAGCCAGGCACCTCGTGGTTGGCACTGGAGCCTGCGGGCAGACGACTGGCCGCTGCTGACCGGCTGCCGAGCGTGCAGATGGCTCAGTGCGGTACTTGTTTCTGCCTGTGAGGCTCCGGGTGCTCAGCCAGCGTGCCCGCCCCAAGGCTCTCAGGTCATCTACGGGCACACGGCCCCAGCCACGTGGGGCCAGGCTGTGGAGCGGTGACTTGTGACCTCCTGCCATTCACAGAAGCCTCAACACTTGAAGTTCCTGGCCAGGGTGCCTGAGTACCCTAGAGATGTCCCTCGGAGAGTGGGGCTCCAGGGGCCTTCCAGCCATTAACAGATGTCCCCCACGTTGCTGCCCTCTACCCTGGATCTCACAGGCCACCTGCCCTGCCATACCTCCGAGCGGGCGGCATCCCTCACCCAGGCCTTCTGCTGTGCTGACCGGTGCTACTGGGAGCAGTCAGGCTTGCCCCGGTCTGGGCGTCGGCGGAAGGCCAGAGATGAGGCAGGAAACCCATACAGGGCCCCCCACTCTCGGGCACCCCAGGGATAGCACCAACCGATGGACCTTATAGGAGCACAACCGGTCCCCTGACAGATGACATAAAGGGTCAGACAGGTTCCCGTCTGCTCTGAGCTGGACTTGTGGAGCGGCCCCCAAATTCATTGCGGGTGCACACGGCCCTCAGATGGTGCAGGTGCACATGGCTGGCGGCTGGACTAGCGGCGGGAGGCTGGCCTCCTGAGGAGAGCTGCTTGGCTGAGCAGGAGAAGAAGGACCCATCGGGCTAGCCGGGACATGGCGGGGGGACGGGCATAGCTGCCCACCCTCACTGACTGTGCTCTCAGGGCTCGGGGGAGAGCTGGTCTGAGGCTCTTGCGGATCTTTGACAGAGGAATTGCTGAACGACTGCTAGCAAGGACCCAGCCCCCTGGGTCGACAGGAACCGAAACGCTCAGCCTCCCCCAGCTGGCTCTTGGCTCCCCATAGGGCCCCCTGCAGTACCCGGGCTCGGCCAGGGAGATTATTAATTGCAGTGTAATTAGGTAATGCATTAATATTAAAATAACCGGGTTCTGACAGCAACACAGTGAAGGTGATGAGGTTTGTCACAGCCTGGCTGTGCGGGTGCAGCTGATCCCAGGGCGTCCCTGAGTCAGGGAGGGTGATGGGCTCTGGAGCTCCTCCCCAGGGAGGCAGACTGGGGCACAGAGAGCAGCTTGCTTCTCCCTCCGCTGCGCCATCCTCTCTGCGGGCTCTGCAGCGGCCTCCATGGGCGGGCCACGGGAGGGCCACGGGTCATGAGCCAAAGAGGTGCCGTCTAGGTGCCCGGCATGGTGGGGTGGCTCCACAAGCCACAGGCCGTCTGAGTTTCTGCCACCCTGAGGCCCTCGGGTGAGGCAGCCACCCCCAGCTTCCACTGGCTCACACAGAGGTGAGGGTAGGGCGCCACCACTGAGGAGATGGGGTGGGCTCACTGTGGCCTCCAAGGTGCACACTCCTGTTACCAGCAGCACTGGCCGCTGGCTGCCTTCTGGGCCCACAGGTGGTGGCAGGGCCTGTCCCTGCCCTAAGGACAGAATGGGGGAAGAGCCATGGGAGTCAGGGGCCTCGGAGCAGGCCCTGGATGGAGAGGGCCAAAAGAGGGGCAGACTTTGGTGGCTGGGCAGCTTCCTCGCCCCAGGGTGGTTGGCTTCAGCTGAGCTTTATGGGCTGAGTAGGAAGGGAGAAGGGCTGCTGTTCCAGGCAGGGGTCCCCTGAGCTGGTCCTCTGCCCCCATACATGTGCCCAGCCCTGTGTGGGGCCGCAGTGATAGCTGTCCCTGTGTGCTGCCAAAAAGGAATGCCTCATCTGCTGGGGGAAGGAAGACCGACATGCCTAGGGAATCCAGGGAGCAATGCAGAGTCCCTGTAGCCACCCATGCCCCTGCCCAGATGAGCTCTCCCATGTGCCCTAGGGGCAGGCCCTGTGAGCTGCAGGAGGGTCCTGGTCTGGGGCTCTCCTGACCACCCCCACCTGCAGAACAGCCCTCACCCCCCAGGCCTGGGAGCATGAGGAAAGGGTGGGTGGCCTGGGTCTTTGGAGCCTCTGGCTGGTGCCTGAATGACGCACCCTTGGGATGAATCTGAAAAGCACCACAGGGGCTTCCGGAATGGGGGCAGATGCACCCAAATACACCAATATTAGAGTGCCGGGCACAGGAAACCACCACACAAGTGCTTGTGGGAGCATTAGCCCATTTTCTCAGGGCACGTTCTTGGTGGGGATGGCTGAGTCAGCCCGTGGCTGGCTTCCAGAAAACTGGCCCTTGCCCCTCAGTGTCCACACGCGGCCCGTGGCCATATGTCCCTGCGGATGCTGGTGCTGCCGGAGTAGTTCTCACGGGTGTGCATGTGTGTGCATGCGTGCGTGTGTGTGCATGCGTGTGTGCATGTGTGTGTGTGGCGATGCAGCGCATCCTGTCCTAGCTGGCGCTCCCCGCTGTCTGAGGATGAGCCCCGGCAGCACCTTGGGCCGACCCCGCGTCCTCTGGGGCAGGTCTCTGCTCTAGCTTCCCCTTTACTGGGTTGTTTTCTTTATACTGAGTTCAGGGAATTTCATTTTCTCGCAGCATCCTTCTCAGAGCAGACATTTTTCATTTGTGCTCAGATAATGAACGTTCCTTTTACAGGAGTCTCATCTCAGAGCTCTTGCCTTACTCAAGGTCAAGACACTTTTTTCTTAGTTTTCTACGAAGAGTTTTTTAGTCTTAACAACTGACTCAGTGATCTGCGTAGAGTTGAGTTTTGCGTGTGATGTGAGGTTTAGGTCGGGATGAGTTTTGAGAGGAGTTTGCTGAATGCCCGGTTGTTCCAGCATCTGCCATGGAAAAGCCTCTTGCGCCTCTGCTGAATGACCCTTGCTCCATGGTCCTGTGCCTCTGACCTATGTGTCTGTCGCGTCGCTGCCACCCTGACTGGCAGCCATAGCTGGACCCTCCATCAGTAACACAAGTCCTTGGACTCGTGCCCCCTCTTCACGAGCACCTTGCCCATTCCTGTCCCACTGCCTTTCCGCATGAACATGAGATCCAGCTCGTCTGTGTTTGCAGAAATCCTGCCGACACTTTCACGGGCATCCCGTTAGGTCTGCACATCAGTCTGGGCAGAGCCGTAGCCCTGCGGTGGAAAGACACGACACAGGCTTCCTTGCATTTCTTTCCTCTGCCGTTCCCGTGCTCTGTTAGGAACATCCTGAAGTGTTTCCTGGTTGTTTGAAATTCTTGGAGTTTACTGTGTGTGTGTGTGTATAGGCTTACTGTTCCCAGCTGATCTTGCTTTGTGTGTAGAAGTGTGATTGGTCTTGTGTCCTTGGACCTCACAGAACCACACACCAATTTGGGGAGGGTCTTGTTTAGATTGTGTTGGTTTTTTCCATTGTAGTCGTGCCATTTGTGAAGACGGACTGTTCCGTATTTTCCCGTAGAGCCTGGGCACCCGCGTCCCCCGCCTGGCCCGCAGCCCAGTATGCTGAGTGGTGCAGAGTGAGGGCGTGCCAGTCGTGTTCCTCACCTCCTGGGGGGCCTTCCGTCCCTCCCTGCCGCCGGTGCTGGGAGCTGCAGGCCCTGTGTCGGTGCCCTCCGTCAGGCTGAGGGAGCCCCCTCTAAGCCTGAGGAGCATGTCTATCAGGTTGGATTTTGCTGAATTTTGCGTCTCCATCTGTGGGTAAGGTCGTGCGTTCCTTCTTCCTTAGGCTGTCAGTGTGGAGGATTGCTTGTGCAATTTTTCAAGTTTGGACCAGCCTTGTATTCCTACAATAAATTCCTCTTGGTTGTGGCATAGTCTTCCATTTTATGTTGCTGGATTCAACTTGCTAATATTTCATCAATAATTGTTGTGTTGTTGTTCATATTGGTCTGTAGTTGCCTTGTCCTGTCCTGGTCTGATTTCTCAGCATAATGAGTGAAACAAGTCAGAAAATGCTTCTTCCACTTCTGTTTCCTAGACGAGTTGGTGTCAGATTGGCATTACTTCCTCTTTAGCTATTTTGTACACACCTGCTGGACTCCATCTGGACCCATAGCTTTGGGTCGCCGAAGGTTTTTAGTACTTACAGGAGCCAGGGACTGATTGGTTGTGCCCCTTCTCCCAGCACACACAGTTTGTATGTTGAGCCCCTTATCCCCAATGCAATGGTGTTAGGAGGTGGGATCTTGGGGGGGGTTGATGAGGGCATAAGGGTGGGGCCCCCACGAATGGGACTGCTGCCCTCAGAAGAGAGACCCACAGCATTCCCTCGCTCCTCCCACCATGTGAGGACACAGTGAGAAGACACTGTCTCTGAGCCGGTAACTGGACCCTCACCAGACCCCAAATCTGCCAGCATCTTCATCTCAGACTCCCCAGCCTCTAGAACCATGAGGAATAAAAGCTCGTGTTGATAAGCCACCCAGTCTGCCGCGTTCTGTGACAGCAGCCCACGTGGACTACGACCACAGGACGATCAGCTTATCTGGTTGTTCTTAGGTGAATTGTGGTAGTTTGTGGGGTTTTTGGTAATTTGTGTCTTTGCTTTTGTTACTTCCTTTGTCAACTTTGATGGAAATTTATCCATTTGATCAGTCTTTCAAAGACGTAGCTTTCAGTTTTATTGGTTTTTCAGTATTGCTCCTCTGTTTTCAATTTTACCAACTTTTGCTCTTTTCCTTGTTACTTCCTTGGTCTGCTTGCTCAGCTTCCTCTTGCTCTTTGTTTGGTTTCTTTCTTTTTTTTTTTTTTTTAAAGATTTTATTTATTTGTGAGAGAGAGAGGGCGCACACGAGAGAGCACACAAGCAGGCAGAATGGCAGGCAGAGAGAGAAGCAGGCTCCCTGCCAAGCAAGGAGCCCAATGCGGGACTTGATCCCAGGACCCTGGGATCATGACCTGAGCTGAATGCAGCAGCTTAACTGACTGAGCCACCCAGGCATCCCTCTTTGTTTGGTTTCTTAAGCTGGAAAGCGAGATTGCTCATTTGAGATCTTTTTTTGTTTTCTAAAATAAGCATTTAATGCTATAAATTTCCATCTGAATACTGCTTTAGCTGCATCCACAAATTTTAGTACATTGTAGTTGCATTTTTGTTCAGTTCAGAAATTTTTCAAATTTTCTTTAAGGTGTCTTCTGTGATTCATAAATTATTTAGAAGTGTGTTTTTAATTTCAAAATGTCTGGGGATTTTCCAAGTGGCTTTCTGTTATTGATTTCTGGTTTAATTCCATTACATTTAGGGAGCACACTTTGTATAATTTGTTTTTTAATTCAGGATCTGTCTGATGGCCAGTACTGAGCATTAGTAAATGTCCCATGTGCACATGACAGGAAGGTGTATTCTGTCTGTTAATCGGTGTGTTTAGATCATTTATATTTAATGTAATGTTTTAATACGTTTGGAGTTAGGCCTGCCATTTATGATTAGTTTTACTTGCCCTCTGTGTTTTATTTCTGTTTTCCCATTTCTACAGATTTCCAGATTATTTGAACATTTTTTAGCATCTCATTTTGATATATCTTAGGGTTTTTTTAATTCATTGTATCTCTTTGGACATACACACACACACACAATGGCTCAGGATTTTTACCTAGACATTTAGAATTCCTGTTGCTTTGTCTTCATTCCTGAAATTCCAAGTTTCCCCCTGCTATCGGCTCCCTGGGTGTTTCTTTCAGAGAATGTGTGCTGGGACTAGGATCCTGGGGTTCCCTCCACGTGGTGACCCCATTTTGCCCTCACTTCTGAAGGACACCTCTGCTAATTGTAGGTGAGGGATTCTGTGAGCATTATGGAAATTGACACTGCTTCTCTCCCTGTGGCCTCCATGGCTCCTGACAAGTCCTCTGCAGTCTCTCGGATAACCTGCCCTCAGCATAAGAGACACAGAGCATCGTAAACTCAGATTGCAGATAATGGTGTTTGTAAGTTAAAAATGGGAGACAGGCAAGTGGCAGCATCTGGGGACAGGGGACCTGTACACCGACATGCTCTCCACAGCTGGCTCCAGTGCTAAATGCTGTTTCCGAGCGGACAGTGATGCAAAGTCCATGTGGGGCATCTGTGGAATCTTGCTTGGCAGTTCTGCCATCTCCATCATCCTGGGTCGGCACCTGTTGGCTGTGTGTTAGGATTCCTAGCAGGTTAGTGTTTTCTTGGTTCTTCACGTGCTGCTTAATTTTGGATGTGTTCTGTAGGTTTTAAAAGCCGTGTTGGGAGATTCTCAGTGTTTTTGCAGCTCTGTGGAGAATGTTCATCTCAGTCGGTCGGTTTCAGCAGGTGGACTGTACAGGGGGACTGAGAGGGCAGTCCCTGTGCCCGCGGACAGCTGTGCCTCCACAACCGTTCAGTTTCAGAGCCACACCACAGTCTCCATGGCCCGTGTGGGGGCCAGGCACGCCCCTCGGAGTCCCCTCTCCCCTTGCCCCACATTCTCCGGTTCCCTCCCTGCTCTGCTATGTACTTCCGCAGCTGGGATTCACCCCACTGTCCTGAGGTCATGGCTCGAGGGGCTAGGCGCCCACCCAGCAGCATGGCACCTGTACCTCCATGGGGTTGCCAAGGACCCAGAGGAGAAGGGGATGAGATGAGGACGAAGAGGGATTTCTCCTGCCTCCTTCTCTCAAGTCTGCCTGCACCCAGTGCTCACGGCATCCAGCCCAGGCTCCAGTGCCTGTCTTCTGGGGTGGGGCACCAGGAACCAAATAAACAAGCAATGGCAGCCAAGCTTGGCAGACTCCAACTGTAAAGCTCACCCGCTGTGAAGGAGCTAGCCCCACAGTCCCATAGCTGTTGCAGGAGCTGGAGCTCCAATCAGGACGCCTCCCAAGACATCTCCAGGCCCGGATACTGTCACTGGCAAATTGTACCAAGGAAAGAACAGTTACCAGCTCTGTACAAGCTCTTCAAGAAAAGTGAAGAGGGAGCACTTTTGAGCTCATTTTATGAAGCAAATATTATCCTAATTTGAAAGCCAGTGACAGGACAGAAAACAAGACCCTTAGGAACTTATTTTTTTATTTATTCCAGGATTCAGATATCCATTGATGTCATCCACTACATCAGTGTGATCTAACTGATAGCTGGAGTAATTTGGCAAAGTTCAACACCCAGGAAAACTCTCAGCAAACTAGATAGAGAGGGGGCTTCCTCAGCCTGACACAGAATATCTGCAAACACCCCCACAGCAGATCCGTGCTTCCCCAAGATGAGGAATAAGGCAGAGGCGGTCTAGCACCCTGAGTAAGTGTGTCAGGAGTCCCCCGGTCTGGGCCCCCAGGGATGAGCAGCCATAGGGAGAGGAAGAGAGGGAGCAGAAACGCTCCTCTGTGGCTGACCTTCAGTGCATAAAACCCCAAGAAGCAAAAACAACCCCAAAGACTGCCGAAGTGAGACTGGCATGGATTGCTGTGATCCAGCTGACCTAGTGTCCTGCAGCCTTGCTGAACACACTTGATGTGATACGAGAGTGCGTGTGTGCATGTAAGAAGCACGTGCGTTGTGCGTGATGCGCTGGCAGCAGACACGTGGACACTGAAGTCAGAAACATAATGCCGTTTCTCTTCACTCTCAGCACAAGCAATTCCTGGGTGTGAGGCCAGCAAACACATAGAGGATCCTTATGCTGCATGCTCTCGAGCAGTGCTCTGACCAGACAGGAAACGCGACGCGCTCTGGATGAGAAGGTGGCTCACAGCATATGTCTGCCCCCCCCATGCGGGGACTCCCTGTGGTGAGCGTGGTGGGGCTGGTGCCGCTGGCCCTCTAGTCCCACCCTCGGCCACCTGTGGCCTCTCCCTTTGGGACCAGTGG
>ML102440.1:27011-39831 GCA_003697995.1 Taxidea taxus jeffersonii | reverse complement strand
ACTGCATGTGGCTCTGGGGTGGGAGGAAAGCCTGGACCAGGCCTGCTCAAGAGTCACAGCCAGGGAGCCCACATCAAGCTGGGGTCTCCAAAGGTCTGTGCTGTCACTGCTGAAAGAAGTAGGGCAAAACCCTAAAGAGGACACTTGCCCTTATCAATCCTGGTGTGGGAAGAGGGAAAAAACCTCCCCTATAGTCACAACCACAAGCCAGCCCTAATGTGGCTATCCTACTAGCCGTGGGGGCCACAGCACTCAGACTAAGACTTTAATTTGAAGGGAGCTGAATCAGAGTGACCCTCGGGATCTGACTGAAGTAGATGTGAACTATCTTTGGAGGTTCCCGTCTGCAACTTAGGCTTTGAAGAATTACTGATGATTAAGCAGAAAGGACCACGGGCAAAGCTCCCGGAAGAACGCAAGGGAGAAAGCACCACGAGCGAGAGTCAGCGCAGACGACAGGCGGTAGACCGCAAAGACGGGCTTCGGGTATTAGCCATCAGACACCGAACAGATAATAAAGGAGCCTAAGGAAGTAAAAGAGGGGATCAGACATAAGAATAAGGAACAAGAGACCATAAGATGGCTATGAAATTTCAAAAAGGAAGCAAACAAAACTCCCAGCAGCACAAAACGATATAATTGAAATGAAATGAATGGAGTAACCATCAGAGTTGATGCAGGTGTTATAGGCAAGCCGCCCCCACCCCCCACCCCCCAGCTACTGTAGCAACCCACCGGAGAGGTGAGTTCAAACATTTCTTGCTCATGTACAAGTTCAAAGCAGGTGTTCCTGGCTGGCAGGCGGTGCTCCCCCCAGAACGATTCCACCTGTGGCTCTATCATCTTCAGCACATGGCTACCAAGGTCACCCCGTTGTCTGCATCACCTGGGTATCACCAGGGCATCCTGGAGACCGAGGGCCATAGAGAGACCAGAACTGGGGACCAGGCTCTGCAATGTTGCATCTTCTTCATTCACATTTCAGTGACTAGGACTCAGGCACATGGCTGGCAAATGGGGTCTAGCTGCATGCCCAGCAGCAAGAGAAAGCAGGTTTGGTGAGCAGCCAGGCTGTCTGGACCACGCCAGGTGAAGTGTGAAGGTCCAGTCAATGTGAGCCCCAGTTATTATTTTGCTCACTGCACTCTAAAAATCCTACCCATTGTTATTTCAGTTAATCCTCCTGACTCCCATACTGGGGATTAAGCTAAGCAGGGAGGATCCTTCCCATCTTATAAGTAAGGAAACTCATGCTCAGAGAAGGGCCATGTCTTGTCCAAGAGCACAGAGCTGGGATCAGAGTCCAGGACTTCCCATGACATCACACTTTTGCCTCTCTGTCCAGATGACAGGGGGAAAGGAGAGGAATCATGGAGCCAGAGGTCCTCAATATGCCTCTGTGTTTTCAGCTGAGCTGGTGAACCCACCAGCCTAGGCACAGTGAACCCAGGGGCCAAGGAAACCGACCGGAGTTCAGAGGAGTGAGTGTAGAATTGAGTTCAACTTTAACACTGGCTTCCTGGGGCATCAGGGTGACCATCTTGGGCCCCAGGGTGGGCCCAAGTGGCTGCAGCAGGGCTGCATCTGTCCTACCCCAGTAGAGCTAAGAGGTCCCTATCAGTGCATCAGCCAACAAATATTTATCCAGTGCCTCTGATTTGCTAAGTAGTGTTGTGGGTTTCAACAAGGAGAGCCTGTGGGTAGGGAACATGCAAAATCCAGTTAAAGTTACCTGATGAGCTAGCTCTTTGCTATCTGATCCTGAAGTCCAACAAGGTGCTGGGGTCCAGACCTCATATGGTGGCATTCTCACCAGAACTCATGGAGGGAGGGCCTTTCAGTTCTGTTTTTGCAGGTATAGTGATGGTGAGATGATGGTGATGATGGTGATGATGGTGATGGTGGTGATAGTGATGATGGAGATGACATGATGATGGTGATGGGGGTGATGGTAGTGGTGATGTTGGTGGTGATGATGATGGTGGTGATGGTGATGATGGTGGTGATGGTGATGGTGATGATGGTGGTGATGGTGATGGTGGTGATGGTAGTAATAATGATGGTGATGGTGGTGATGGTGGAGATGACATGATGATGGTGATGGTGGTGATGATGATGGTGATGGCAGTGATGGTGATAGTAGTGATGGTAGTGGTAATAATGATGGTGATGATGGTGATGGTGGTAATGATGGTGACATCAACTGACATTACCGAACACTATGTGCCCAGTAATGTTTCAATGTCAGGTGGATTCTCTTCTTTAACCTTCATAGTAACCCTTCAAAAAGCAGATTCCTTTGCTTCCATTTGACAGAGAAGGAAACTGAAGCTCAAGGAGGTGAGTGACTCACCCTGCCTCTGGAGGATGCCCCCAGGATCCCCGCCCCAGAATCTGACTCAAGCATTGCACTGAGACCACGGCACCACCCTGCCTCCTGCGATGGGGCGCTGAGCTCCTCCAGGACAGGGCCTCCATCCAACCGTCTCTATATCCCCAGCTCTGAGCCCAGGGCCTCCACACTGGTAGGTGCTCAGGGAAGGTCTATTAGGAACGGCTTGTGCACGATGATTTGTACAGAGGCAAAATCCCACCTGTGCCTTAATGCATCGCCTTCACAAGCGATAAGCATACCAATCGTTTGGAAACGCTCATGGATAAATGAACGAATTCATGCAGTTATTGGTCAACCCAGACCAGTTGGCTGGCTCTTCCCAGAAGAATCATGTCTGGGACATCCACTTTCCAACCAGCCAGGTCTCCCAGAACCTGCTGCCCCAGCTCAGTGCAGGCCCCCACGGATCAAGACACCCTGACCACTCCCTAAGTTAAACCCACCCATGGGTGAGGACCCCCTGAGCTCCCAGGTGACAAAGGCCTGTGATGCCCCTCAGCCTCGGCTGCTCAGGTCTTACAGGGAAAGAGCCCATAGGGGCAGGACTGGAGGAGGGGAGGTAGCGGCTTTGATCTGTTGCCAAAGAGAGAGAGAGGGGAGGAACACACTTCTCTCCAGACAAGCTGTTCGCTTACCAGCTGACTTGGGTAAAAGAAAAAATATTCCTAGTGCCATCTGTTCCCAGAGTGGGGCTGGTGTGGGGCCCGGGGCTTCCTGCCGTTCAGGCAGCCAGACCCAGTTTCAGAATCCGAGACAGCTGCCCCCCTGGATTATTTTGGGAAGCGGCTCAACTCCGCAGCACCCTGGCCTTCCTTCGAGGCATTTCCCATCACTCCGAAGCTGTTTGCACACCCGGCCCCAGACTGCCGGCTCCTTCTCAGGCCTGCCCGTCCTCCCTTTCAGCCACTGTCATCCTCCTTCCCACATCCCCCGCAGCCCCTGCAGGAGTCAGACTCCCCGGGGTGGAGGGGGTGGGGGGCCAGGGACAGCCAGCTAAACGGAGGGAAGCGCTCCTTGTCCGCCTCCCTGGTCTCCTCTGTGAGACCCACAGCTTCCACCGCCCCCAAGCACCAGCCGGGACCCCAAGGCACCCGCCCAGTGCATGCGGCCAGGGCTCCCCCTCCCTCATTATCTCCTCAACGATTATCCCTTTTGTGAAAGCTGAGTTCCTGGAACAGGGGGGATGGGGCATCTCACACAATGGGTGACAGCATCGTGGGAAAAGCCTAGAAACAGTTGCAAGCAGATGGGAAGGGTTGGGGGGGTGCAGGGGGTAGACCACAAGGCCGGCAGGCCAGGAGGACCCAGGGCATTTGATGCTGTGGGCAGGCTGGGGATTTAGACCAGGGGGGATTTAGAGCAGGACACTAATGTGATCATGTTCTCAGGACAGAAAAACCCCAAGTGTTGGAATGGATCTAGGGTCATAGGGGAGACAGGTAGAGAGCCCAGCTGGGGAGTCACCATATCCTGGTCCCCCATGGAGGGTGAGAGCCTGAACCTCTCCAGAGGCAGAGAGAAAGAGAGGAAGGTGTGAGTTTGAGAGGCAAGCCAAGGGCATGACTTGGTTCTCTGGGAAGGGGGGAGGGGACATCTAGATGAGCCACGGGTCTGGGGACCAGGAGGCTGGAGATGGGGCATCAGGGGGGTAGGACAGGGAAGGGTAGGACAGGACACGCTCTGACTTGGACATGGAGAGTTGGGTGGGTCCCCCAAGGGAAGCTGTGCCCGTGGGTCTGGTCAGGAAGGGGAATGGTTGGGGTCAGGGGCTGGCGGGGGAGGGGGCAATGGAGTCATTGTCTGAGGGGGCAGAGTCTCAGACTGGCAAGATGGAAGGGATTCTGGGGGTGGATGGTGGGGACGGTTCCACGGCGACGGGAGGTGCATACTGCCATGCAACCGTGCACTTTGAAGTGGCCCAAATGGCCAGCTTATCGAGTGCATTTTGCCACAATTTAAAACAAAACAAAACCAAAAAATGGATTGACTCCTGCTTAAAAGGCAGAGGCATTCAGATTGGTCAGAAAGATATGACTACTTGTGTCTGTGAGGAATCCTCTTTAAATACGGAGATGCTGAGAGTTTGATAAGAGGAAGACGGAGAAGATCATCTCGCTGTGTTAGTATCAGACAAATGAGGTTTCAGAGCAGGCGACATTCTGGAGCCCAAGGAGACACATGTGATGCTCCAAGGGGCATCCTGTCCGTCGGCTCCCACTCCCGCTCCTCCTGCCTTCCAGGCGTCCCGCCCTCCCCTAACCCTAACCCTAACCGTCCTCCCCATGTCTGCAGCGGGCTCCCTGCACCTGTCGGCCCCTCCCTCCTCCAAGCCGCTCCCTCCTCTCCTCCCCTCCTCTCTTCCGGAGCCTTCCAGCGGGCATTCCCACAGGCCAGGGCCTCTGCTCTTGCCCCCTCAGCCCTGGTCCTCTTCACACCAGCCTCCGAGAAAGCAGGAAGCAGGGCCGCCCGGCTGCCTTTGCTCCCTCCCTTACACGCACGTCACCCATGTTCTATCCGACGGCAGACCCCAGTGCCTTGTTTGCCGCTTTACTGAAGAACAATCATAGGATTTGATGAGTCTTGATGGCTGCCTATAGTCACGTACCCACCACGCCAACGATCACGACCCAGAGCATGCCCACCTCCCCCAAAGCTTCCCTTGTGCCTCTCCGTGGTCCATCCCCCTCCCCAAGCCCCTGGCCCTGGGGACCACCCCGTCTCTCCACTGCTGCAAGTTTTGCCTTTTCTAGAATTTCTTATAAGCTCTATCATCAGTACGTGGTCTGCCATGTCTCTGATCTCCCACTCTGCCCAGCGCTACTGACGCCTTCCACGTCGGTTCTGGACCAACACCCCTTTCCACAATGCCGAGCGGGACCTCCACGTGCAAACACACCGTAATGCGTTTACCAGCATGTGGTCCCATGTGTCCCTCCCAGTCTGAGGTTTTAGTGAACAGTATTGCTATTCACACGTACGTCTTTGTGTGGACACGTGTTTTCATTTTCCTTAGATAAACACCTAACAGTGAAACAGCTGGGTCCTACGGTGAGGGTCTGTTTTAGTTTCGAAGAAACTGCCAAACGCTTTTCCAAAGTAAATGTACCGATTTACATTCCCACCAGGCATGGACGAGAATGCTCCACATCCTTGCCCACACTTGGAATTGTCGGACTTTTCAATTTAGCTTTTCTAGGAGGTGGACAGCGGTAGTTCCCGTGGTTTTCGTTTAATGACACATGGTGTGGTGACTCCGGGCCAGGCAGCTCCAGCTGCTACGATAAAATACCACAGACGGGGGGCTTAAGCAACAGACATTATCTCTCACACTTGTGGAGGCTGGAAGTCCGAGATCAAGGTGTCGGCAGATTCAGGGCTGGTGAGAGCCCTCCTTGTGGCTTACAGATGGCTACTTTCTTGCTGTGTCCTCATGTGGCAGAGAGAGAGAGAGAGAAAGCGCTGGCATCTCTTACTTTTCTTATTAGGACGCGGATCCCATCATAGGGGCCCCACCCTCATGACCTCCTGGAAACCTGATTGCCTGTGAAATCAGGAGGGGAGGGGCAGGTGGACCGGGGGCAGGTGGATGGGGGCAGAGCAGAAGGAAGACCACTGGAGACCTTCCTACACTCAGACACCAACTCCAGGGGCTCTTGATGTCACTCCCTGTAGGATGTCTTCCCAAGCCCCACCAGCTGGTCTGGCAGAGATGGCCTGGCCCACACCAGCCCCCTACCACAAAGCCCCTCCCCAAATCCAAGGCCATCAAACTGCGATAACCCCAGACCTCTCGGGCTCTGTCCTCCATGGGGGCCCAGAGCTGGGAACGCAGGGGAGACGCCCAGCAGGAGGCGCAGGGTGCCCACCTCAGCCCTCCCCTGCCAGCCCTGTCCTCTGTCCTCTGTGCCTTGTCCTGGCTGGTTCCTGCCCCACGTCGGGTACTGGGACAGCATGGCCAACCCTCCTCCAGCGACTTATTCTTCGCAAAACATGGGCAGCAGGTGCCAAGTCTCACCAGAGAGAGAGCAAGGGCCCTCCCCGGGACAGACTGGGAGACTGCAAAGATTTCTCCTTCGGGATGTCTGGGCAGGTTTCTCCGCCACCGTTGTGGGGGTCTGAGCCACGGTTCCTCTGGCGAGTAACTGACTTAACTTCCCCAGGGGTTCCAGGGCTTGGTTCTGGAGCCACGCCCATCAGCCTGAGGGGCAGGCTGGCAGAAGCTGACTGTGGGCAGCCTGGAGCCTCTGGCCATCCACCCTGACCCCCGAGAATCCTTTCTGGTCCCAAGGTCAGGCCCGGGAGCCTGAGGGAAGGTCAGCGCCACTGGGCTCTCAGTGGCCCCCACAGGTGCCCTCAGAGATGGGAATCTGAGTCCCTTCCAAGCCTGGCCCCGTGGGAAGGCGAGCTGCCCTGGGTGGGGGGGAGTGGGGAGGGGAGCTCGTACCCATGTAGATGGAACCGTCTCTCCCAGGACACTGCAGGCTCCCCAGATCCCTCCCAGGAATAACGCTTGTTAATATAAACTGAGTGAGGCCGGGGGTTGGCTCAAAACTGATCCATGCGTGCCTGGTGAATCCAAAGATACTCAGATGGACACGGGAGTGGGCTGGGGGTGGGGCACAGGCATCGGACAGCAGCTGTCTCTACGCTGGGGCAGGGTCCTCTGGGGCCTTCTGGCTGGGTGCAGGCAGGCTCCGGGAAGCGGCTTCTGGGATTAATTTGGGGATCCACGGGGCACGCTGTCCGTGCTTTCTTTCAGCTTGTGCTTTTGAAACAAGCTATAGAGGACCCGCAGCGTGCTCTTGGTGTCCTTGTTCACAATGTCTGCAGGTCGGAGGAGAGGGACAGCCGGTCAGGCCTCGGCCGGGGCGAGGAAGGGAATGACCACTGTCCCACTTTGCCCGGGACCAAGGGGCTAACTGGGACAAGGGACGTCAGAGCTAAACCGGGGGGTCAAGCAGGACTGTTGGTCAGGCTAGACCTGAGTCCCGGGACCCATCCCAGGGCCCTGCCTCCCTCCTTCTCCCACCCAGTCCTCCCCTGTATATGCGGTGCCCCCCACATATAATTCCTCAAGGTCTCATCCATCTGGACAGCCTACCCCAGGTTCCCCAGGCCCCCTCCTCCGGTGGGGTGGGTGGAAGCTATGGGCACAGCACCCCCCATTGTGGGAACCCCCTGCCGAGCAAGAGCACTAACCCGACAGAGGCTGTCCCCCAACTCCACAGCTCCCACGGGCGCCACGCGCTCACCTTTGGGGTCGATGGGGTAGTTGAGCAGACCTTCGTCCTTCAGCAGCTCCAGGGCCAGGGTGACGTTGTGCAGCTGTGATAAGACCCCACCAGATGTTAGTCCCAACCCAGGCCCGGGTCCCCAAGTCCCAGGACTGCCCATCACTCATCATGTCCCTCACACTTCAAGAAGACCATCTCTAGTGGGGAAGGCAGGTTTGGAGAGGGGCATCCGGTCTGGAAGTCAGGGAAGTCTTCCTGGAGGAGGTGATGCCTACAGGTAAGTCCTGCTGGGTGAGGGGACTCAGCCAGGGAAAAGAACACAGGTTTATCCTGGCCTTTTCTGATGCAGCTCCAGCACCGTGGGCAACAGAGGCCCCATTGGAAACAGCTAAGTTCTGGGGCAAAGCACAGCTGGGGAGAGCAAGGTACAGTGTGGCCAAGGGGCTCACCCAAGCTTATAAGGCGGAAAGGGGCAGAACCAGGTCTGTCTCACTCTGATGTCAGAGCAAAGTGGGCTGGAGGCTGCAGCAGCCGTCCTAGGCGCACATGGGTTCGGGTCCCTGCCCGGTCATGGGGTAACCTCCAGCAAGTCGCTTGGCACCCCCAGTGCCACCATCTGCGCTGTGTCCTGATCCAGGGTGCCGGGTGGGGGCCCGGGGGAGCCCAGACAGCCTTCAGCTCGGGGCCCATACTCTGTTAGTGGAGTTTTCCCTATTCGTGGCTAGTTTCTCCCTGGTGCCCCAAAGCAACCAAAAAGACCCTGTCCTCTGCCTGGGAGCAATGGCCCGTTGTGGGGGCAAAGCTATTGGACCCCAGGATCCACCTGTCCTGGAGCGCCTGGGAGGACCGGTGTTTCAGAAACACTTTGTCCAATCACTTAGTTAAAATACATTTACTGAGCATCTATTATGGCTGGCGGTTCGGCAGGGGCCAAACCAGACCCCTCCCTGCCCTCATGGAGTCGATGTCTCTTGACGCTAGGAAAACCATCACACTCGCTTCTGGGCATCAAGCCCATGCCCGACCTGACCCCGGGGGAGCCACCGCAAGCCCCAGAGATGTCTCAGCACACTCCTCCCCGCCCCCGCCCAGGTGTCACTTCCCTTCCGTGCACGGCTTGAGGTTATTAAAGTAAAACCAGCACCTTGTGCGGAACTGAGGGAAGGCTGTCAGCCCGGAGCATGCACTCAGATCCTCCCAGGGAGAAATAATTGAATGTGGGAGGAAGTCCACGATTCCTGGGCGGGTGCTTTGATTTCCGCCCAGCAGACGGTCACCTCCCTCCCTCTGTCCCTCGCTTGTCTTCCCAGAAGGAATGACAGTGTCACATAAACACCAGTGGCAAGGAAGGTCTGATAATGAGACATCCAATCTCGAGGGGGTACTCTGCCGAGATAATGATTCCTCGGTGTCCCACTGGCGGGCAGCGCGGTGGCCCCCGCCCCCTTCAGCTAATGACCTCCTCTGCATTTTGATCATTCACCCCGTGGCTGAGACTGTCCATAGTCCCCTATAAAAATTCATTCTTAGGGTCTGAGCGAAGGGGCTGCTGCTCTCCCCCTGGAGGTAAGTGGCTCAGATTGGGAAGCTGATTCTAAAATCCGTGGCTGGGGTGGGCTCATGGCCGCCAGGGACATTGGGAGTCAGAACGCTTGTCCCTGGCTTGTCACCGGGGTTTGCGAGCCTGCCAAATATCAGGCAGAGGCTTTGAAGTCCCTTGAAGCCCAATCCCCGAGTAGCCAAGAGGGGACACCTGTGCTGTTCTGGGTCCTGGCTCTGAGCCCCTCCCCCAGGATCCCCAGCCTGTGTGTGGCCCGCGCTGCTCCGTCGTCCTGCCTTCTCTCCCGCCTCCGTGTCTCCGTGTTCTGCCTTCTGTCTGCAGGCTCCACTCCACCGCCTAGGCTGGGCTCCGACCCTCTTGGGCCCTCCCACTGGCCCGGCTTCTGCCCAACCCCTTCCCCGCTGGAGAGAGGCTCACACTCCCCGGTCTCCCGTGGGGCTCACTCTGACTCCCTAGGACAAAATGTGGAGGGGGCCCTGGCACCAGAGGCTGGCAAGCCCGGGGGCCGGGGCCACAGGGCCTCCTGGGCCAACAGGACGAGAGGGAGGTGATGTCATGCCAGCTGTGTTCAGCTTAGTCGCTTGTGTCTCTGCCATCCCCACGAGAAAACCACGCTGGGCTCGCAGCTGGTCTGGGACGGTGGCTGGACCGACCGCCCCAGCTGGACCCAGCCGAGCCCGGACCATCCAAACTCTGCCCACCGCAGCTCTGTGGGAATGCAGCAGCGAGGTGTCACGTGAGCCGCCCGTCTTGTCACGCGGCATTTCTGTGGCAGTAGCTGACCGACACAGTCCAGGAGACCCCCATGAGTGTTGACCGCTGTCCCAGAGGCTACCACTGGAAACACAAGTGCTGCACGGCTCCAGGCTCTTGGCTCCTCATCCCAGGTCCGAGCTCTCCAGAACCAGAGCCCTGAATCAGTCTTCACGTCAAGACCACCTGTGTCTCCTGGGAAGGGAGAGGCCATGCCCACAGAAGATTGCATCTCCAGGGTTCAAGGGCAAGAACAGCGGGCCAAGGGTCACAAGGCCGGTCCCCGTGTCAGGACCACCACCGAGCAGCAGCATGGTCCTGAGCAAGTCCCAGAGCCTCTCAGGGCCTCCGCATTCCCCTCTGTAAAATGGACACGCAACCTGGCTCAGCAGGTTGGAACAAAGTAGGAGGCAGGGGAGGCAGAGGAGCAGTCTGGGCAGACCTGGAGACGCGAGAGGACCAGGCCTGTGAAGGCTTGCGGTCAGGAGTCCGTGGGACACAGAGAGACGAGGCTGTGGATGTGTGGGGGAGGGGCTTGGATGAAAGGCCCCAGGGCGGGAGGCAGCAAAGCCAGGACAGAGCCTCACACCCGAGGCAGGCCACAGGTCTGATCCATCCCCAGGACCGTGGATCTCACCCTCCCCAGGGACACAGGCAGGACAAAGGGGAGAGACATCATTCCTTCTCCCACAAATGGCCCCAAAGCTGGCTGGGAACCGGCCCTCAGCCCTCCTCCATGTTCCTCCTCTGTAGAAAGAGCCACTGCTGTGGAGAGATAAAGGGGATGCCTCCCAACGGACCCTAGGGGCCCTGGAGTGGACAGAGCTAAGCAGGCTACCGGGGGTCCGAGTGGGCCGCCTCCCGTCCAGTGCTCCAGCCCATCCCAGCCGCCCCTCCAGCGTCACCTCCGGTAGGGCTGATGCCTGCGAAGACTCCAGGCTGATCCCCTGAGCAGACCGGGGTCCCCGGGACCACCTGCCCTCGAGGCTTCCCCTCCGTGACCCTCCAGACCCTGTGCGTGTGGTCTGAGGGGTGGCGGGGCAGGGACAGTGAGCCCACGGGGAAGCCGGGAAGCCGGAGGGGCAGGCCTGAGCTGGTGGCGGGGCAGGGACTGGATGTTCCTCTGCCACATCCGCCCTGACGTGGGGCCACTGACAGGGGGCGGGGCTGCCCCTCACCTACAGAAGAGTCAGAATCTCCTGCCCTTGCTGGCAGGTCGATATCTCCTGTGGAAAGGGCCTTCCGGGCAGGGGAACAGCCTGTGTGAAACTCCGTGGGGGCAGGGCGCAAGGAGCTCGAGCACTGTGGCGCCCCGTGGGATGGCTGGGGAGGTGGGCGGGCTGAAGAGCAGAGCAGAGGAGCAGGAGCCCGCCAGGCAGGGAGCTGTGCATGGGGTCGCAGGCTCACCTGTCACTGCCACCAGCATTGCCATCCTCTCCCCCACTTCCCTGGGTCAGGACCCAGACCCTCCTGCCTGGGCTGCTTCATCCGTCCCCCAAGCAGCCTGCCAGCCTGCAGGGGCCACATGGGGACTCCGGACTCCTGTGAAGCCAGACCCCTGCCAGGCCCTGGCCCACCCCTGCAGCAGCTCAAACCACAGAGGGACGCCACCCTGGGACTTCCATGCTTTTGTCCACACTGAGGCTTTGCTGATGCTGCTCCCCGCCCTGCAAACCAAACCCTGACCAATAACACGTGTCACCTCTTACACCATGCCCTTCCTGACTCCTTCAGATCATAGCAACCACTCCTTCCTTCGGGTCCTCAACTGACCCACCCATCCCGAACCGACACTCTTCACCGTGGCCCTGGGGAACCATACATCACTGGGAGTACAGTGGGGACAGGCTGAGAGGCCCTCAAAAACAGGAGCTGTGTGGGGTTGTCTTCGTGGCCCATATGGCACAGCTTGACACCAAGAAGGATCTCAAGAAATGAAGGATCAGGTGCAGAGGCAGGTGGGGGCTGGATAGGTAGATGGACTAATGGGCAGGTAAGTGGGTAGATGGGCAGATGGGCAGGCAGGGGAATGGTGGTGAACTAGGAAGTCAATGGATAGGTTTGAGAATGGATGGATGGGTGAATGGACAGATGGACGGATGGACGGACAGGTAAATGGATGGATGAGCAGATAAGTAGACAGATGGATGGGCAGGCAGGTAAATGGATGGATGGGTTAATAGGCAAGTCAATGAATAGGTGTGAGGATGGATGGATGGGTGATGGGTGGGTGGATGGGTGGATGGGTGGATGGATGCATGGATGGATGGGTGGATGGATGGATAGACGGATGGGTAGATGGATGGATAGATGGATGGGTAGGTGGATGGGTGGATGGATGGATGGATGGGTGAATAGGTGGATGGGTAAATGAGTAGACAAATAAACAGATGAAGGATGGGCAGGCAGGGGAATGGGCAGATGAATTGAGTAGATGGGTGGATGGATGGGTAGATATATGAATAACAAACTTCCCTCCCACCCTTCACTTCACCCAGAAGTGAATAAGGACATTGGTATTGCCACCTGCACAACTCCATTCTGCTCAGAAGTAGACCATCAAGGCAACCTCTGGAAAACTTACCATTTCCGCAGGAGAGGCAGGAGTGAGGTAGAATTCCTTCAAGTGCAGGAAGAAGCCTTCTAGTTGTCCAATCAGCAGGAGTAAGAAGACCCCGTCTGCAAACTGCAGAGGAGAGCCTTGGAGGCAGATGGCCTGGGACCCCCGCTCTGCCTCCCACAGGCTGTGTGCCCGCCCCCACCTGAGTCTCAGCGGCCTTTCTGAGACTTAAGGACGACATCCCCGACCTTGCAATGTGTCATAAACATTGGCGGCAGCAGGTAGCAAACTCTCACAGGTTGCCTGGCACAGAGCAC
>ML102440.1:0-26611 GCA_003697995.1 Taxidea taxus jeffersonii | reverse complement strand
GCCTGTCATCGGCGTAACATATTCTAGCATAATCCTACCCAATCTCTTCAAGGATACAATACACAAGATTGGATACTGGAGGGAAAACCTCCACTTGAAGTCCTTAATAGAATTTCCTCATATTGGGTCTATTCCGACATTATTACTTTGGTCTGAAATCTTTTCTGCTGATACTCCCTGATAATACCCCCGAAATACCAGGGACTTCAACTTCTCCCCTTATCCAACAGTCTCTCTATACAGTCCTCCCACATATAATTATTTTCCAAAAGTCTTTTCTTCACCAAGGGAGAGATAAAGACGAGAAGCAGGTAAAAATCGAAACCTATGGGGTCGTCCTGTATATACCCGTATAAAATATAATAAAACCCCAAATTTATCATCTGTGGCATGTCCACAGTGTCCAGGTCCTGTGATAAACACCGGAGGCATATCAGCTTATTTCTCGCTTCCAATTCTATGAGGCTGGTCTCCTTAAATTCCTTTTAAAAGAAGAGGAGCCCGAGGTTCAGAGAAATCCAACCCAAAGCCATGCAGATAACATGATGGAGGTGTCCTTGAAGCCCAGGGGCCACACGTGTCCATCTGGTACCCATCAGGTCCACAGCCTGGTGTCGCTAGCCTGCCACGTCCCTGCACCACATCATACCCGGACTTCTGTGGCCACCATGGGACGTGCTGCTGTGTACAGTCTGTGGTCTCAGCACCCTGGATTCAAAGTCCAGGTCCTCTGCCCTGTTGCTGGGCGACCTCACATGAGTTCAACATCTCTGTGTCTTAGTGTCCTCATCTATAAAAAGGGGGAGTATTTGCTCCCCCCGCAGGGACTATCAGGAGGATTCAGGGAGGACCTGGATGTAAAGCACTTTGTTCTGGGCCTGACATAATGAGGGCTTTACTGCTTTCAGATACCTGGCACCTGGTTCCTCGCTGGCTAATGCCGGGGTGTGTCTGAGAAGCCAGTTAGCTCTGCCTAAGATCGCCATAAGCCATTTAGCCCACCGGGAAACCAGACCTGCCGTCCACCTCCCTCCCCTACGACCACGAGGCTGCACGGGCAGAAACCAGGGGGCCCAACGCCTATGCCTCGTCTACGCCGCCAATATGGAAGCCCACGTGGCCGGTGGACGTGGCTGGTGGCCAGCAGGCTCCATTGCCCCCCAAAGGCCCTGGGCGGATGGCGATCCGCTTCTCCCATCCCCTCTGTGCAGAGGGAACGTTACAGGCACACGGTCTCCTCGTGGAAGGCCATGGTCCCCTGTGCCAGGCTGACTGGGTAAGATTCTGGTCCTGCCCCACAGCGGGACTTGGTGTAAGGCAGCCACGGTGGGCTGGGCAGCTGGGGGGCCCACAGGGGCAGGGCTCTAAGTGCCTCGCACGTGATGCCGTGAGCAAATGCAGTCACACGAGGGGAGCTCCAACCGCAGAGGGAAACTCACAGTCCCTGTTTCATGAGGTCTCCACAGTGTCCCTCCCAGCAACACCCACCCCCATCGGAGAGAAGGACCCCATGGCTCTGAGAGGCGGCACATCCTGGGCCACACAGGGGCGGGCCCCGGCCCCCACGGCCCCACAGGACCTTCTTCCCCACCTGCACCCCACGGCCCTTCCCCACCTGAGTCCCTACCTGGGTGTCCAGGTTCTGCACAGACAGGCCCAGGCGGTCCAGCTTCTGGTTGACGAAGTTCACGATGGCCTACCCGGGGAAGAGCAAGGACCTAAGGCCAGGGCTCGGGTTTGCCACCTTCCCGCTCGGGAGGGCGGGGGAAGCCCCCAGCGTGGGATCCGGAGCACAGCAGGGGAGGAGCGGGGCCTTGTTCCTTCCCCTTCACCCCCCAGGACTCAGGGCGGCCGGGCAGGAGGACGACCGGGAGCTTTCATCTCTTGTACCTCTTTCACCGCGTTCACTTTCTCCGGGGCCAGCTTAAATAATTCATCAAAGACGTCCTCTGCAGGCAGAGCCAATAATCACCTCGTTACCCTGCTGTTATCTTTGTGCCAAACAGGGGCCGTATTTCCATACAAGTTTCTCAGGGTTCCCAGTCCGGAGGGAGCTGTAGTTCTACCTTTGCCTTCTTTTTTTTTTTTTAAGATTTTATTATTTATTTGACAGAGAGAGACAGAGCGAGAGAGGGAGCACAAGCAGGGGGAGTGGGAGAGGGAGAAGCAGGCTTCCCGCGGAGCAGGGAGCCCAAAGTGGGGCTCGATCCCAGGATCCTGGGACCGTGACCCGAGCTGAAGGCAGACGCTCAATGACTGAGTCACCCAGGCGCCCCTCCCTCTGGCTTCTAGAATTTAAAAATGGGCCTGGGTCTGTCTGGGTCAGTGTTCCCCACTGCATGGCCCAGAGGGAACCGCCTCCCCTCTCTGGGCCTTGGTGTCCTGTCTACAAAGCATGGGTGTTGTCAGCTACTAGGCAGGGTCGTTGGCAAAGAGGAAATCTGGGGCCACGTAACACTCGGCACGGTGGCTGGGCACACACAGTAGGGCTTCACGAACGGGCCCCTTTCTGTCGTGGATGCCGATGGCTTCTGCTCGGCCGCCACCCCGTCCTCCGGGAAGCTGCCCCCCCCCCCCCGTTCTCCCAGTCCCCTGCTCCGCCCACAGGACCAGGGAGCAACCAGAGGTGGCTGAGCAGGCCCACCCGGACACTCGGCCCATAGGTCTCCTCCCCAGCATTTCTGGGTTGGCAGAATGAGGACATCGAGCCCTGCATCGCGCAAAGGCAGCACCCTCAGCAGCTGAGTCATGCCTGCGAGTTTCGGGAACAAAGGAGGCATCTTGGCAGCTCGGCAGCTCAGGCCCCAGTGCCGCCGCAGACACCCGAGTCCTCGGACGCTTGCCCGTTTCCCACAAGCTGGCTTCCCACACGTCTCCCTGGGGGAGCCCGGTCCTCGCGCGCCGTAGCCCGGGCTGGCTAGCAGAAATCACCTTCAGGCTCTGCTACTCAGCAGCTGTGCAGCCCTGAGCAAGTCACTTCACCTCTCTGTGCCTCGGTTCTCTTGTTAGCAAAAGGGGAAAGGCGGCACCAGCTAGCAGCACGGCCTTTCCAACGCCCCCACAAACATGGTGGGAACCCCAGCGTTCCCTCCAGACCCCGTGGCCCGTGCTCCGGGGAACCGTGTCCCCAAAGGAGCCAGGAGATTAAAGGCAAATGGGTGCTGAGGTGACAGGAGCCGGAACAGCGTGAGTGTGCTAGAAAGGGTGGTGAGGAGGTCCTGCTCTGTGTCCCCGCCCCCCACTGCGCGACCCGCCCTCATGCTGGCCCCCAACACACTCTGATCCCTGAACAACAACCCCCGCCCCCCGTCCTCATGCTGCCCTACACACGCGCGTGCACGCACACACACACACACATACACACACACACCAGCCTCCCTGCACCTCCTCTCTCCTTCCCTCCCCTACACATCGTCCCTCCGCCTGTTCCCAGAAGCCCCTCACAGGCCATTATTTCAACCTCTGCAGGTGGGGTGCGCCTCATGGAACCCCCTGCCCAGACAGCCATGTGTCCTAAGTGGGGAGGGCTCAGGAAGGAAGATCATGTTAGGAAGCAGGGATGACGGATGGACTGGTGGGGGGGGGTAGTTAGAGGGGTTGGTGGGCAGGTGAGCGGATGGATGGGTAGATGGATAGATTGGTGGCTGGATGGATGGACGAACAGCTGACCAGGCCAACTGACTACAGAACGAATGAGTGAGGACGCCTGGGTGGCTCAGTAGGTTGAGCAGCTGCCTTCAGCTCAGGTCATGACCTCAGGGTTCTGGGATCAAGTCCTGCATCGGGCTCCCTGCTCAGCAGAGTCTGCTTCTCCCTCTGCCTGCCACTCCCCCTGCTTGTGCTTTCTCTCTCTCTTTCTCTGGCAAATAAATAAATAAAACCTTTTCTAAAAAAAGGATTTTTTGGCTATAGAGGGTACCTCTGTCTTTGGCTCAGGTCATGATCTCAGCATCCTGGGATCGAGTCCCAGATCAGGCTCTCTGCTCAGTGGGGAGCCTGCTTCCCTACCCCCCTGCCTGCCTCTCTGCCTACTTGTGATCTCTCTGTGTCAAATAAATAAATAAAATCTTTTTAAAAATTAAAAAAAAAGAAAAAAGAAAAACACCATACTGATTAAAACATAGGGAACAAATAAAAAATCCGCGAATTCTGGGGAAGCTGGGTGTCTCAGTCAATTAAGCATCTGACTCTTGATTTTGGCTCAGGTCATGATCTCAGGGTCATGATCTCAGGGTTATGAGATTGAACCCCATACTGGGGCTCTGCACTGGGTGCAGAACCTGCTTAAGATTCTCTTTCCTCCCTCTCTCTCTTAAAAAAAAAAAAAAAATCCACAAGTTCACATCAGTACCAAAAAAGCAGAGAAAAGAAAATTAAAAGAAACAATTATAAAAAAAACGAAGGAATGCAGGAAGGAATGGCTGGACGAATGCTGCTATCGACGGGTGAAGAGTGTCACAAAAGCAGCAGCCGCATCCCAGACCAGCCCCGTGAGGCACCCACGGCATGCTAAGTGCATTCACAAATTCTTTCAACCCTCATCACCAGCCCGAGAGGCAGGTGCCGCCATTAATCCCACTTTACAGATGAGAAAGCTGAGGCACAGACAGGCTAAGACACTCGCCCAAGTTCACACAGCTGCTGAGAGGAAGCATCAGAAGCCAGGCCATCCGGGTGTAACAGCCCCACCATCAGACTGCTGGGGACTCTAAATCTCTCCCCCACGCGAGCGATGTCAGGAGAGGAAAAAGCCGGATCCGCGGACAGACTGACAGACAGGAGGAGGGACAAATGGACCAGAAGAATCCTCAAGGTACACACAGCGGGGTGCAAAGGGGCTGAGAACGCCCAGCAGGGCACCCCTTGTCACCACGCCTGTGTCCACATGCGCCTGAGAGCAAAAGATCTCCTTAAGCTCCAATTGTACTCACCTGCGGGTTGGTCCTTGTCTGTGCTAAAGGGAGATTGTAGGGGGAGAAAGGCAAAGAAATGGTTAAAAAAAAAAAATACCGTCTTCAGACCTAGAGTTTCTTCCTATGACAAGACTTGGCACGGGGAGAGTTAACTACAAAGCTGGCATGATCCTTCTTCCCTGGCAGCTTCGTAAGCAGGCAGGGAGGGCCCTCGTGCAGAGTAAACGGTCGGAAAGAGGCCTGCACCTTCCCTGGACGTTTCCACGCCGAGCTGTGTCTGGGTTTTGTCATTTCTGTGGTTGTCATTTTAGTTGGGGCGGGAGGCATTACACGTGCAACCAGACAAACAAATTGTAAGTTTATTGTGGGTGCGTTTTTACATATCCCCTGTGGGATCAGCACCCCAGTCAGATACAGACCCTTCCTAGCAGCCCCCCGCGCTCTCCCGCCTCACACCAGGATTACCGCTGCTCTGGTCCCTCCCACCGTGCATGCGTTTTGCCTGTTCTGGGAGTCCGTGTCCGTGAAATCACCCAGGACACACTCTTCTGGGTCTGGCTTCTTTCACTCTGTATTTCTTGTTTTGAACGGTTTTCCTTTGTCTTTGGTTCAATTTTCCAGCCCCGCCCTTTAGAAGCAATGTTCTGGGCCCAAAGCGAGCCCAGTGGTCCCAGGGGAACCAACTGCCCCCCACCCCATGCCTGTGGCCCCCAGCAGGGGACTGGGCCGTGCAGGGCAGAGCAGGCAGCCTCAAGCAAAGACCGGGAGCTCATCAGCATGAACCAGGGTGCCGGAGGGAGAGATGCCCCCGTGCGCCCGAGACGCCAGGGGAGCCATCACAGAGTTCCAAGCTCATAAAGGCGCGGAGGAATGATGACTGTAGGACCACAAGTGCGGCAGGAATGTGATATCATGAACAGACGACACCCTCCCACTCAAGTTCCTGAAGCTTTGGCTTTGAGGGAGCCAGGTCACCGCCACCAAGCACCAGGGTGACTGGGAGGTCACTCAGCCTCACTGAGTCAGAGGGCGGCCCTAGGAAGGTTAAATGGGCCTGTGTGTGCACCAGAACCCCTGGCACAAGGGGTCAGCAAACATCTGCCTCCTCCCGGCCTCCACCCTGCTCGGCACACATGCTTGGGTCACAGTGGACCCTGGCCATCAACTGGCTGCTGGTTTCAGTACCTCCCACTCCCCACGGGAGCCACAGACTGGGGGGACCCCAGGGTTGGAGGGAGTCCACGTGGGGGGAAGGCCCCCTTGCACACACAGTGGGAGCTGACTTGTTGGAGGGCACACAGCTCGTGTCCCACCGAGGGGAGCCGAGCCCATGTGGGGCTGCGTGCCTAGCCCGTGAGCTACAGAGAACTGACTCCCCCAGCCGGGCTCTGCGAGGGCCAAACGGGTCCCAGGAGCTACACATCCCATCCTGCCCGCAGTGGGCACTCAGCAAATGTCAGGCCCGCTCTCTCTCGAAGAGGCCCACTCTCAGACTGCCCCAGAAAGACCTGGCCAGCCTGGCCTGGGGGAGCCCTTACCTCCAGGAGGGCAGAGGGAAGGGCTCACCGGCAGAGCATTCTGCTCACCCAGACAGACGGAAGGTAAACAGGTGGACAGCTGGCTGATGTGGACACTCAAGGACGGAGCCTCCTGCCCCGCACACAGTAGGTGCTCAATAAATGCTGGTGGTATGAGGGAGTGTTTGGTGCTCTTGTCTCTGGGTACTGGGAGGCTGGAAGGGTTCGGATCCCCGCTATAATACTGTAGCATCTCCCTGCCATGGGTGACCCCCTCACCCATATCCACCACGTGTGCACCAGGCGAGGGGGAACCAACATGGCATCGGGGTCTTCTGCCCCCAGTTCTAGATTCCTCCTGGCCCGCAACGCCTATGGTGTGACCTCAGGACCGGGAGCCATGGCCCCTTTCCTAAGCCTGACTCTGCCTGTTTTGTTGCGTTGTGCAGAGGACGAAGGGAGCCGGCAGGGGTGGGCTTGCCTACAGCCCATAAGGGGCCATGCCCTGTGAGGCCCAGAGAGATGCAAGGGCGTCCATCAGGGCTGAGAGGACAGCAAGGCCCTCTGGGTATTGAGACAAAGCTAGAGAGGTATGAGGGCCCCTCCCACAAAGGTCAGGTAGATCAGACCCTAGGCCCTACTGCCCATTCCAAAAAAAACATAACTTGGTCTCTGCTGTGGGCCCTGGTTTTTCCCTCACCTGCAGTCAGTGAGCTGTTCCACTGACTTCTCTGACTTCAGACCACTTTTGGTGCTCTAAGAAAGAAAAAAGGGGAAGAAATTGAGTAATCCCAGAAAACTCAGGGACCACTCCAGCCATGAAGACTGTAGTGGCCCGAGCAGCCCCAAGGAATCCAACTCACTCTACCTCATCCCCTCCTCAGGGTGGTTCCTGGACAGATCTCATCACTGTGGCCTGGCTCATTTGTCTTTCTTTCTTATGAGCCTTGAACCCCATGAGGATGAGAACAATGTCTGTCTTGTTCCCTAGGTACCCCCAGAGTCTCACCCAGTGCCTGGCTCATAGGGAGTCAATAAACACGAGTTGATCTGAATAATGAATGAACGATCCCAGATGAATGGGTGAATGGACAGATGGACGGATGGATGGATGGATGAATGGATGGATGAGTGGATGGATGGATGGATAGACGGATGGATGGACAGGTAGGTGGATGGTGGATGGATAGACAGATGGATGGACAGGTAGGTGGATGGTGGATGGATGGATAGACAGATGGATGGACAGGTAGGTGGATGGTGGATAGATGGATGGGTAGAAGTGTGGGTAGATGGGTGGGTGGACAGGTGGGTACATGGACTGATGAATGAGTGAATGAGAAAGTGAAGAAGTAAAGGAATAAAGTCCCCTCTGATTTATATAAGAAATATAAACAAAGTCATGGTGCTATTTAGTAGAGAATTTTAATCAATGGTTTTGAAAAAAGAATGATTTCACCTGAATGAAAGGTAAGCTCCAAGACAGGAAGGGCCATTGCTCACCAGGTACTCAGAGGTTGGGGGAGGGAGTAACAGGGAGCAGGAGAAGTGTGGGCCCCATTTGTGGTGCTCAAAGTCTGCCTGAGGGAGAAGCCATGGCTCTGGGGACATGAACCTCCATGCCAGTTGTGAGTGTGCTAGAGTGAGGGGGCCTCATGGGTGGAGAAACCCAAGAAGGCTCCTTTGCATGGTCACAGCCATCCATAGTGACCAAGGGACAATATTGCCATGATGTAGGCCAAGGCTGTGAAGGCTCCCAAAAGACCATGAGCAGATGACCACTTATGGTCCACGTGACATGGCTGCCATCAGCCAGGAGTTTCCTAACACCCCTAGGTAGACGCTATCTGCTGAGCTAAGTGGGAGCAGCCAGCCTGTAGACCCACTTACGGGCCCCCTGGACTTGACATCTCCCACCCACAGATCCAGGCCAGCCCCCACAGCGGTCCTGGAGGGATGTGATCTATCTCAAGGAAGGGTCAGGCCCCTCCCACGCCACACCCCACAATCCAGGGTATGGGATATGGACCCCAAATGCTCAGCCTACAGGTCCCCCAGGACCCAGCCTCATACCTCCATGGTGATCACATCCACCTGGACGTTGGTCGGGAGGGGCAGGTCAGGCTGGAAATGCTTGGCCAAGGCCACGAGCAGATGCAAGGTGGCCAGCAGGTCCTTGCTGAAGATGGCTGGGAAGGGAGGGGACACAGGTCAGAACCAAGGAGCCGCCCAAAGCTGGGGCCATCTCCTTGCTGTCACGACCACCCTCTGAAGACCAAGGAGCTCTGTGTCCAGCCTTCTGGAAGGCAGAGGTCTGGAGACATTCATTCTGAACCCAAAGCAGTCACCCTTTGCCCTCATCAGCTAGCCTGCGAATGCAGCCCATGGGCACAAGGCACCATGCAGACGGGGCTTCGGACACAGCCCCTGCCGACAGTTGTGAGCAACTCGATGCCCTCCAGTGGGGCCCTGGATGGAGGAATTGCTGGATTCAGATGAGTGTGACTTAATTCAGGGCCGACATTATGCACATTGGTCATTGAAAGTGACTCTTTAAGCACCATGGTCAAGGCAGTGGCATGAGACCCAACCAAAACTGGGCTTGAAAACGGCTCCATCATCACCCCCAGCCCTGGAGAAGATGCCAAACCCCTTTCATCCTCAGTGTTCTCATCTGGAAAATGGGAGGGATGTGGGGCTCTGAATGGCGGGAACATGGTACTGAACCGCCGGGCTGGGGAGGGGGTCTGGGTGCTGGGCTCATGCTCGTTTCTCACAAGCCCTGCAGGTATGACTTAAATCAACTAACGAAAGAGACCTGTAGCACCCATCCGACAAGAGAAGGGGGGCTTGTAGTGCTTGGGACTCAAACAGGGGCTGCATCATTGGCTGAGTTCTTGCCGATCAACGGTGTGCTGGGCTGCACACGGTGGCGCTCTGGGGTGCGGAGGGCTGTCCGCTCCTGGCAGGTGCACGACTCCGCCCAGGAGACCATGCTTCTGCCTCTTCCAAGCCCCCGGGGTGTCCCCATACCAGAGGCAGGTGCGCACACACGCTGGGGCAACAGAGGCCATTGGTGCAAAGGGAGCCGGGTGCCCCGCCCCAGCCGAGGCCCCACTTACTTTCCACACTCCACTTGACCCGCCGTTCCTCCACTTGCAGGCTTCGGGTGATGGCCCCCAGCACCACCTCCAGCTTGCGCCTCTGGCTCGGGGCAGTCAGAGCCATCTCCTCCACCTCCAGCTTGAGCCCGGTCAGCGTCTCTAAGGGCAGGAGAGAGCAGGAGAGTCAGGGAAGGCATCAGGGAAGAGGGGGAGGGGAGCAGAAGCAGGAGGAGGGGGAGGGATGGGGGGAAGATGGCAGGGGGAGGGGAGAAGGCACTGGGGGTCCCCCCCTCCACCATTAGCTGTGTGACCTGAGCAAGCCCACACCCTCTGAGCTGCCCTCCACTGGCCCTTCCCCTTGACCACCCGGTCCCTGCTCCCTTAGCCCTCTGCACAGCTCTGTGCACCTCCTTTCTGCAAGGCAATGTGGCCTTGACTCTTAGGCTCAGATCCTGACTCCCCCGCCTTCTTCACTCCGAGACCTTGGACAAGTGACTAAGCCTCTGTTTCCTCATCTGTAAAATGGGGACACTAACAGGATAGGGTTTTTTTCTGAGGATTAACCGTACCTGCTCCGTGGCAGGGGGAAGGGACTGGTGGGATCATTCAGTAGCCAACTATAAATGGCTCCACGACCAACAAGTGCTGAGCCAGGCCCCAGGCTGGTGGAGAACCGGAATCAGGCCCACCCCTGCCCTCTGGGACCTCACAGCTTTGTGTAGAAGGCAGGCAGGTGTGCGACCAAACCTGACATCTCAACAGCAAGGGGGAGGGTAATCAGGGGCAGGGTGGGGGAACTGCCTGGGGCAGGAGGTAGCCCTGAGAGTGAAGGCGCCCTGGGGAGCACTAGGCATTTCCAGATTGAGACATCTCCTCCCTGGGCAGGGGCCCAATGCACCTGTACTCACCCGGGTCATCTCACTGCTGGCCTGCCTTCTCCAGCAACAGGTGCAGCCCAAGGCCAGGGACCTGGGTTCTTTTGTTAACCCCAGGAGCCCATACACAGCAGGCACTCCACACATGATGTTCAGTGGGTGAGAAGCCCACCCACGGGGGCCTGGGCGGGCCAGGCTGGGGGGCTGGGGCCCCGGCCCTGGGGGCTGCCACTTACGGAAAAGGTGGTGCAGGATGAGTCCATCGAATATGTCCTCCTCCAGGCTACGGACCACAATGTGCTCGGGGAGGAGCTTGGTGTTGACCCACTCTATCAGGACCTGCAGACCCCAAAAGGACAGCTGACCTGGGACCACTGCCCACCTGGTCCCCCACCTGGCTCGGGTCCAACCTCAGCCTGGAATGCCCTCCTCCCACCTGCTCACTCCTACCCATCCTTCAAGGCCAGGTCAAATGTCACCTCCTCCGGAAGCCCTCCCTGCTCTCCCAGGCTGAGTGAGGGGCCTACTCTGGGCTCCCAGGGACCAGGGCATGGTGGGGTTGTCTTTTGTCCTGTGCAAGGTGTCCGTGCTGGGAAGCTACTGTCACAGGTACCTGTAACTGGGTAGGCGGCTGTGGGACCGGATAATTGGGAAGAGCTCTGAAAGTCTCGGATGGAAAAAGCCTAAAGTGCCTTGAAGAGGCTGTGGGTAGAAATGTGGGTACACAGAGCAGGCACTTCTGGTGAGAGCTCAGAAGGAGAGGAAAGACACAATACTGGGAACACAGAGGAGGCCCTGTGACGAGGGAGGCCAAGAGTGGAGTGGCAGGTCTACACACCAAGGGACACCAAGGGTTGTCACAGACCTCTGATGGCGGGAGAAAGGCTGGGATGGGTTTCCCTGAGGAGGAACCCCCTGCCCACCCCTTCACTTGGGACTTGCGGCCTCCAGGCTGGGAGACCATCAACCCCTTGTTTGAAGCCATGTGGTTTCTGATACTTAGTGGTGGCAGCCCCAGGACACCGGCACGGGGACTGTGGGTGTCCCACCCTCTCCCCCTGACTTCTGGCTACGGGGCACCCCCTGTTCCCCTCTGTGGTTCTGCCCAGGCTCTGCCCCACCCTGCCTGGGCTCAACAGACCAGAAGGGCAGGAAGCAGAGCCCTGTGCCTTTAAGGGAGCAGCACCAGCTACTCCAGAGTTGGTGAGGAAATCTCTAAGCTCCTCCACCTCCGCACCTGTTCCCAGAGGGGCCCAGCAGGCTTCAGCTCCCGCAGTGGCCACCCCTGCCCCGGTGGCCCCTCCCTCCCCATCTCCCTTCCCCACTTGCTTTCCTTATCTCCTGCTCTTAACCCCCCGACTCACTACTTGCACCCAAGCCCTTATGTCAGGATCAGCTCTTGGAGGGGTCCAAATTAAGTCATGTCAGTGCCCTGTCAGGTTTTCCAGAGGGACCGTCTGGTCCTACCCCGGCTCCCAATGCCTGAAGGTGGGAAAGGTGGGATGGAGGGAGTGAGGGAACAGGAGGCAAAAAAGAAGGGATGGGGATTGGCCACAATCTGGGGGTGGGAGGTGGTACAGGCCAGGAGGCCTCCCTGGAGGAGGCAATAGAAAGGCCATGCGGAGATTGGAGAAGTAAGGCAGAGGAAAACGGAGACCTGAGCTTGCCTATGCTCGGCTGGTCCAGCAGCCACAGCAGGAGACTCCGAGCCAAGGAGAGACAGGCGGACACGGTGACCCACACCCGTTTCTGCCCATTTTGCCAGCTCTCCATGGCCTCGGACAAGTGAAAGGGTACAACGTTTTGAGCCTGGGTCAGACTCCAGTTCTGGTCAGCCACTGGCCAACATGTGTCCCCCACAGATCAGGTGACCCCTCTGAGCCTCACTATCCCCTCCACGGGATACAAAACAGCAGGTCCCCTTTGACCATCGTGGGGCTTATTGGGATCGTCTAGGTAAAGGCACACTGTCGGTGCTCCATGAATGTTCTTTCGTGTGGTCATTCAGCAGGTCTGCCAGGGACCAGCGGGATCCCCACCGGCTGGCCTGAGGCCAGACAGGGGAGGGGTGTCCCGCTGTCCCCACCCCAAGAAGACAAAAAGGCCACCTCCGAGGAGCGAGACCACAGGAAGCTGCCGTACCTTTTGCAGTTCCTCAAATTTGGGATCCCGCCGGGAAGTGGGGGGCAGGTATTTCTTCTTTTCTCCTGGAAGCAGAGGAGAGCGTGACACCCATGTGGTGACCCTGCAGGGAGCTGGGCACCTCTCTCCCTGCAGGTCCCCTGAGGCAGGCACCTTGACACGAGGCAAATTTGGTCCCCTTGCTTCACATGTACACACACCCATGCACACGGGGGCACACACATGCACGTATGTGCACACCCAGACACACACACACCCTGAGCCCCGAACGTCTAGAGTGACTTGGATTTCCCAGACACGACACAGGCCCCTTCCTTACCCCACCTGCTCCTGCACACCCCAAATGCCCTTCCCGCTCATTTCCCTCCTGAGTACCCGCTCATCCTCGGGGACATACTTAGCCTGAAAAACTATTTCTTGTTTGAAATTCAAATTTAACTCGGCCTCCTGTGTTTTATCTGGCAATTCTACCCACTCCCTTAAGAAGACACGGGACGGGGGCACCTGGGTGGCTCAGTGGGTTAAAGCCTCTGCCTTCGGCTCGGGTCATGATCTCAGGGTCCTGGGATCGAGCCCCACATCGGGCTCTCTGCTCAGCGGGGAGCCTGCTTCTCCCTCTCTACCTGCCTGTCTCTGCCTACTTGTGATCTCTATCAAATAAATAAATAAACTCTTTAAAAAAAAAAAAACAAGACGCGGGACGCACGCAAGCCCAGGGGCCGGGCACCGAGGGGCAGAGGCAGACTCCGCTTGCGTCTGTCTGGCTCCCTGGTGCGGGCAGGACACCGAGGCCACCCCGTCTGACTCTCCGAGCGCCAGGACCCTGGCCGGCAGCTTCCTGACATTTTGGACCCACAGGACCCACACATGTCAGGGCTGAGAGGAAATTGTAAGATCATCTCGTCTCAGGGAACATAGGGGAAACTGAGTCAGCACGTGGGGACTGCCTTGCCCAAATTCACAAAATGAAATGCGTCTGTCTTCATAGGATGCAGCTGGAGACTTTTCCTAGACGTTCTGGAAACCTTCAAGGACTACCCAGCCCCGTGTCTCCTGACAAGAAGGAGGGATACTAACCCGCTGGGCCCCGGCAGGCTCTGGACCCACGCCTGGGGAGCGGGTGGCTGGATGGCTCTGGTGGCGTCCCCCCACCCCTTCCCGGAGCAGGTTTCCTGCCGCCCTGAATCATCCCACGTTCCAGCTCTGCCTACTAGTGCTTCAAGTATTTCTAAATCACCTGTAGAACGAAAAACAAATATCGTCTCAAATCACTAAGGCCTGCCGCCAACAGCAGTTGTGATCCTGACGCTTTCCGGCCTCAAACCTCTACACACAGAAAGCCCTGGACAGCTGGACAGCTCAGGAAGTCAGCCCTCCTCCTGACGGCTCCTCTGGGCCCTGCCTCCTCTCTGGGCCTCAGTGTCCTCGTGGACGCCAAGGAGGCAGAAGCACCCACCCTCAGAGCAACAAGGGAGCCGTGTCTGGGACTAAGCACACAGCAGCCGCTGGTGTCCTTCAACGTCACCACCGACGTCGAGATGTGCAGTTATGAGGATATCGGGACGACCGCCCAAGATTCTGGAAGCTGGGGCAGGGGGCTGTCAACGATGAAGCAGAAGGCATCGGCAGGGTCCCAACAGAACCGGGTGCTCAGGTGACAACTTGGAAAGCAAGGCAGTGCCCAGAGCTGTTTCGGTCCTGTTGTGTGTCCCTCACCGTCCCCGCCCTGGCCGGCCCCCCCGCCCCACGTGGGCAAGGCACCTTGTGGGAGCTCCTCCTCCACCGGCGGGCCCGTCACCTTGGGGAGCTGCAGCAGGTTGTATAAGGACTCCGACTCCATCTGCCCCTTGCTGGCCCTGGGGGTGCGGGGGATAGAAGGCATCAGGTCCGAGGAGCCCCACACTCCCGTGAGTCATTTCTTCCCGACCCTGAGGCACAGGGAGAGAGGGTGGGGGGCTGCCTAGGCAAGGGGACAGGTCCCCCGAGGAGAAGTAGGCATGGGGCCAATTCTTCCGGGTCCCTGAGCCCGAGGCAGGGGGCACAGTGTGAATGAGCCGACTGACTCGTGTGCTAACGTCACCCCGACTCCTGTGCCACCAGCACAGGCCTGGCTTGTAGAGGGCAGCCTGGCCCTGCCTGTCCAGGCCTCTCTGTGGTTTGGGGGGGTCTCATTGCTCCCACCAGCATGGGGGGCCCACATTCACAGGGTGGGCACTGCCCCCCTCTGCGTGTTCATTAAGGGCAGGGGGCTGGGCTCACCCCCTGCAGGACAGGGCCAGTCCAGAAGCCGCCCCTGACCTCCTTCCTGTTCCCCTGGGCTCACTTCCTCTCCTGCTCAGAGTCTCCCCACCCTTCAGCCCCTGCGTCTTCCCCAGCGTTTCTGGTCCCGAACAGACACTGGGGCCAGGGTGTCCTCCATCAGAATGGTGGCCAGCTCCAGCCCCCGGGGAGGCTCCCAAAGATGAGGACCTTCACAGGGGCTAGAGCCTCCCTATCACCCGAGCGGCCAGCCCAGGGACCAGGCCACTGCTGGTTCCATCCTGTCCTGAGACGACGATGGGGGAAAACACAGCTGTGGGGCCAGCCCTACCCCCTCAACTCCCCAGCCTCCATCGGGACAGGATTCGTTCGAAGGACGCGGCCAGGGAAAAGGAAAGAACCTTTCCTGGGGGTTCAGCAGCCCGGGTTCCAGGCTCATTCTCGTTGTGCGACTTTGCACAAATCCCCTCCCTTTCTGGTCCTAAAAATCTTTACAACATAGGGCCGAGCTCACTGAAGGCCATGGAGTAGACACAGAGCTGGGACGGCCTCAAGCCATCTGCCACCCTGGGCAGCCCCTCCCTGCCCTGGGCCTCAGTTCCTTCATCTGAAACCAGGAGGCCTCTCTTCCCCGCATGCCGGGTGAAGCTCAGGGAAGGCGCAGGTGGAAAGGGAGGTGGCCCGCCTGGCCACACAAGGGGATGGTACCCGTCTGCCTGTCTGGCCCCAGGAAGAAAGAATGGCTCCTTCTAAGCCTGGGGCCAGAGGGGCCCAGCCCAACTTCCTCCCTGTGCGGCCTCAGCTGAGGCTGTACTGTCTGGGGTCGGTTTCCACAAGCCCCCAGGAGGCCTCCCTCGCTGAGCTCTGGCTCCCAGGCTTTACAGAGAGGCAGAAAGCCCGGAGCCGAGGGCTCCCATGAGCTCAGACGCCAGGACGACTCACCCGGCAGCCTCTTCCACACCAGGAGATGAAGGCCTCGGAGCTCGTGATCACTGGCTTCCCAGTAAAAGCTAAGTCCTAGCCGCGGGGGGCTGGAGGGGCCGGGGGAAGGCAGGGGCTACGCGCGCTGCTCACTTCCTCCAGGCCTGTGGCTTCCGCTGGGCCTGCTCGGCGGTGTCGGCACGGAGCTTCCTCCTCGCCGGGCCGCAGGGCCTGCTGCCTCCACGGCCCCACCGGAAAGCCCCGTCCCCAGAGCCCTGAACACCCAGCCACACCTGCCGGCCCTCAGATGCCTCACAGCCAACTCAGATCGGCGATATCTTCCCTCTCCCTCTGCCCGCCCCAGCACGCCAGCCGAGCCAGTCCCTCCTGGCCTTTCCATCTCCGAGCCAGCGCCAGCCAGCTGCTGAGGCCACAGACCCCACATCCCCGCCACAGTGAACTGTGAGCCCCGCCTCGGGCCATCCCTTCAGCCCACCCCAGCCGGCCCCTCTTCCCCTTCCTCCGGCCTGGACCACATAGGAGCCTCCTGGCTCGACTCCCACAGCCAGCGCCTCACACCCCAACCCCTGCCCGGGATGCTCACACCCCAGACCCCTCACCAATGGCGTCCCATTATCCTTAAAATAAAATCTACTCCGCACAGCCCAGCACGTGTCCTGATGGACCTGTCAGCTAGATCACCCCCATCTCTAAAGCTCCCAGCCATGCTGACCACCCTTCTGCTTCCCGAATGCCTTGCTGTCTCCTCTGCTAGAAGCCCCCACCCCAGCTTTTAAAGGGGCTAAGTTCTCATCCTTATTATCAGCTTAATGCCTCCTCCTTCAGGAAGCCTTCCCAAACTGCTTCATCTAGAAGAGGTCATCTGCAGGATTCCTTACCACAGGTCTGAAGATCTTCTGTGTCCCAGTCCCTAGAACAAGGCCCGATGGCAAGCAGACTTGATGGGTGCTGCTGACTGCTGTCGCATAGGGGGCAAAGTTCTCCCAGAGGAGAAGTGGGGCTCCATGGATGAGTAAGAGCTTGCCCGCTACAGATGTGTGAGAATGTTCCAGGTGGAGGGAAGGGTGCATGCAACGGTGCCACGGGGTTTGAGGAGAGGCCCAGGATGGCAGGAGGGTCGGCGATCCGCTCAGACCCGAGCTGGGGTCCTGCACTTGAGGAAACTGAATATCCACGGCAGCAGTGACCGTGCCGAGGGACCAGGACACGAAGCATCCTGTTTCTGCTGACAGACCGGGCCGGAAAGGGGCAGAGAAGGTGGGAAGCAGGAACAAGGCCGTGTGTGAGCAGGAAAACGGCGTTGTTCACAAGAACATAAAAAATGACAGAAGGTATGAGCGATTATTACCGCTAATATTTATTGAGCAACTGATGACAAAACATAGTTCTAAGGGCTTTAAGTCTCCCGGGGCGGGGGGCCCGTGGGGCAGGTGCTGCTGTCTTCCCCGCTTACAGAGGACGACACAGACGGTCAGGATTCCGTTTCTGTCATCCCGACGGCGCCGTGCGAGCCCGGGGTTTGTGGCACGGTGGGGAGGGAACCCACTGGGCCCGGGCGGGTGTGGCGGGCCCGGCGTGGCCCCGGGGGGTCGGTGCTGCCAAGTCCCCGCGGAGAGGGCCCGTCTGGATGGGGAAACTGAGGAGTGGTTAGTAAAGCACAGTCGAGGCCGGTTCAAGAGAACCCGGAAGAGACGGGGCTGCCCTCGCCCCCCGGCCCCCAGGACTGGCAGCACGAGGGAGCGGTCGCAACCCTGAGGCCCGACAGGGCAGAGCCCGGAGAGGACAACAGGCCCAGAAAGAGACGGCCGGAGCTCTGAGCCGGCCGCCAGCCGGGGGCTGAGGCAGAGGGGGACACGCCGACCCACGGTGGCCCCCCGGAGGGGCGACAAACACCCTGACCTCGAGCACGCCCCCGCCCCCCACTCTCCTTCCTGCCAGGGCCTCCGCCGCCGGTCAGATCCCAGCGGAAGCCAGGCAGGAGGCAGATCTTCAGTGAGGGAGGGACGCCGGATCTGCTGAGGGAAACCGGAGGGATCTTTCCATCGTGGGAAACTCCACCGAGGAAAGTGCGGGCTGACGGGCTGGCCAGCGGGCGCACGGGCTTGGACCAGGCGTCCCTCCGAAGCCGGGCCCTTCCCAGCTGCGGTCTGAGAGCCTTAGCATTTGGAGAGCACCGAGGCCTCGCTCTGCAGGTCAGCGGTACGAGAATAGTGACAAGTTTAATGCTGCGTCGAGGGACGTTCGAGGCCCCTGAACGCCCCCCCCAACCTGTGACTTCTGCAGGGAAGGTTTACAGCACGACCATATTGAGGGTCACCCGGGCCCCTCGCCCTGCAGTGCAAGGAGCACCCCATCCCCCCGGAGCGGCCCTGTCCAGCTGGTGCCACTGGCCCGCTGGTCACCCCCGTGCCACTTTGGACCGGGCAACTAGGCCGACTTGCTCAGCTCAGAGACTCACTGTGACTCACCCGCGGCTGTGACTGTCCCCTCTTCCCCTGTGGCTTCCGCCCAGCAATGCCTCCACCCACGCGGGGCTCGCCCCCCACATCGGGCCGCACGCTGGCGGCTGACCCGGAGCTCCTGGGCCCAAGCACCAGGCAGGCACGACCAGAGGCCACGAAGCGCGTGGAAGCAGAACCAGAGGGAGGCAGTGCATGGCCCACGCTCCCAGGTCTTTACTGGAGTAAGTAAGAGCACGTGGCTGGCACCGCCGGGCACTTCCCGGCAGGGCCCACAGCACAGCGGAGGAGCCAGAAGGGTGGCGCCGGCAACACAGCCCGGGGCTTAGCGACTTTTATTTGCATCCAACATCCAAAAGCGACACTGCTTAGAACAGTTAAAAACACAATAAAACACGGGCACACAAAAGAGGACGAGAAAGGCATTCAGTGCCTTTAAAACACAGCTCTCTGTCACATCCAGGGAGGACATCAGGGCTCCGCGTGCAGAAGACTGCTTGGCCGGGGGGCTCCCAAACAGCCGCCCTGAGAAGGATAAAAGGAGACTGTCTCCCGGCCCAGGCCTGGGCCCTCACTCGGGCCCCGCAGACCCTCAGCCACGGTGGCTCAGGTGCAAATGATCTCGCTTCTGCTTAGTTCTTGGGGAGGTTCTCCACCCAACTGAAAAACAAAGCACTGGAAAGGTGGGTCGAGGAGGAAGGCTTCTAGAATTTTCTGAGATTAAGGAAAACGGCTTCTGCTGCTCAAGTTTCCCCAAGACGCCCCAGCATCACAGAGCCCACAGAGCCACACAGCCCCAGGGAGGCTGATCCCAGGAGGAGAGTCACCCCCAGCATTGACCCTGCCCTCCGCCGCACAACTGTGCCCCCACGCGAATGCCTAGGCCTGGCCATGAACCCTGATTCAGAGCGGACAGTGAAGGCGGGGGAGGGGAATGAGATGCGTAGAGTGCAAGGAACCAACGTGAATAAAGGCAGTTTGGACAACAGATCACCCGCTTTGCTGGAACCTTGGCTTTGGACAGTCGGCCTGGACAAACGTGCCTGCTCACAGGTGACCTGTGCCTTTTACTCTGCGACCAGAAATACAGAGGGCTTGACACATGCTCCCTGCCCCCCCAGGACCACTGCCTCCCCTTCCAGGCGTGGACCCCACCGGAACTCCCCCCGCGCCAAAACCCCCCAAGGCTGAGTTCTTTCCAAATGCCAGTCTCCCCTCCTTCAGCCCCGGGGGGCCCCCAGGCCCGCCTGTGACAACGGGGGGGACCAGGCTCCTTGGCTCCGGCAGCCGGCTGGGGTCCTACGCGTGTGATGAAGTCGGCACGGAACATTCCAGCCCTCGCTCTTCTGTCAGTGTGGCCCTTTAATGCCGCCGCAGCCCACAGGAGACACCGTGGTACTGTTTTAATTACTTCTTTCTCCTGCTGGGAAACCACCTCCGTCAGAACAGCTCTTTGGAAACTACCACCAGCCTTGCAGGGGCAGAGTGGAGACGGGCGAGGCTGGCGTTTCCTGAGTCATGAGCGCTGGCGTCCGACTTAGTATTAACAACGGGGGCAACCGCTCGGATCGACAGCAGGGAAGGTGAGAATCGGAGATGAGAGAGGCCTGTCCTGCTTGGCAGCCGATGCTGAGGGCCCAGGAGGAGGCTGCCGTGCGGGGGAACCCCAGGGGTGGGGTGACACAGGGCAGACACCCCCCCAGAAGGCCCCCGTTTCTCTGGAGCCAAGGGGAGCAGGGGAGGGGGCAAACAGCATCCCTTTCAAGGGTGCCCACTGGAGATGCCAGCAGGGTTCCAGAAAGCCACGCTGGGGGGGTGAATTCTTCATGTCCCCCCAGTAAGGCCTGAACTTCGTCCCCCAGAATCCATATGCTGAAGCTCTGAGCCTGAGTACCCAGAATGCCACTGTATTTGGAGACGGGGTCTTTGCAGAGATCAGTATGTTACAATGAGGTCACAGGGCGGCTCACCCATTAGGACGGGTGCCCTTGTAAGGAGAGGTGAGGACGCACACAGGTGCCGAGGGAGGACCACGTAAGGACCCCGGGAAGGGACAGCCACCGGCAAGCCAGGAGAGGGCCCCTGGGATGGACCAGCCCTGACTTGATGCTGGATTTCAGGCCTGGGAGCTGGGGGACCGTCCCTTCCCATTGTCTAAGCCCCCGCCTGTGGCGCTCTGTGATGGCGGCCCCCGCAAACTGAGAGACCCCGCTTTCTAAAGGCTTAAAAATGCATCTACTCCCAAACAGGGCCTCTGAGATGTATCAAGCAACACTTTAGACCTAGCTCCTGACGGAGCCCACTTGGCTGTCACTAAAAAAAAAAAAAAAAAATCAGACACCATTTCCCCGAATCCTGCCTCCCGTGTGGTAGCCACTGAGGGTCACCCGGGTCTTGGATGTCTGTGCAAAGAGTAAGTGAGGAACACTGGCTGGTCAAGAAGAGGAACGTGGGTGGCCCTCCTGTCCCATCAAAGGCCTCTGGGACATTAGAGGGAAGTTTTTAAAACTACAAAACGCTTTCTACTAAATAAGGCCTGGCTTTCCAGGAGAGCCCCCGCCACAGCCAGACTGACCCCCGGCTCCTGCAGCGCTGTCAGTGCCATTCGGATCACCTGTGGCAGTGGCCGTGGACTGCTCCACGGAAAGGCCTGCAGGGCGCGCCCCTCCCCCCACCACAGGCTGAGGGCGGGTGTATGATGTTGGGGGGGGTCAGGGCCGACAAATGTCTCGGCACCGGTGGGGCCACACACCAGCACTGGGGTGCAGAACCCTGACTTTCAAAGGATCCTGCCCACCGCGCATGACACGAGGGAGCTGAAGAGCCACAGCCGGAGGAGGCCGGGCAGTGTGGGGGAGGGGGTGGGGACCTTGGCGGGCGGGACTCCCCTGCCCTGCAGAGTCCCCGCCGCTCGCCGCTCTCACTCCAGGTCCTTGTACTTGGTGAACAGGTTGTACAGGACCCTTAGCGTGGACTTGAGATCCAGGTTCACCACATCTGCGGGAGGAAACAGAGACACCATTGGGGGCGAGAGCACCGAGGCCCTGGTGCCGGCCCACGGGAGGGGCCCCCGTCCTGCCCACAGTGCAGTCCTTCAGTTTAAAGATCGATGGCCCCCCCATCCAGGACGCCCTGGGCAGCGCCATCCTGGGACACAGGCCGTGGCAAGAGGCCCCAGGCCAGCAGCCCGCTCTGCGAGCACCTGGGACGGCAGGACAGGGATACTCCCGCGTCCTTTCCATGCCCTGCATTGGGCAAGTCCAGGGGCCAGAGGTGCCTATGGCTGTGGGGTCTCCAATGGCCAAGGACGTCTGCTGGGGTCCAACACCCATAAGCCAACCTGTGCCAGGACGGAGGACAGGCCTTCCGGGGTGGGGGAGGGTGTGTGTGTGTGTGCGCGCGTGCACACGTGTGCACGAGCTGCTCCCTCCTGCCCCCTCGAGGTCAAGCAATGGGCTACATGGTTTGGCCCATGGCAGGGCCCTCGGGGGACCTGACAGCCCACAAAGTCCAGGCTGCCTTCTTTTGTGGGCAGGGCACCAAGGTCTTTTTCTCACTTGCCTGCAACCTTAGACAGATGACCCCCCTGCCATGGGCCTCAGTCTGTTTGCCTGTGCAATGGGCCCATTGGACCAGGTGATGCGAAAGGCCCTTCTTGGGCCATAGACTGACCATGACCTTGCTTTCCCCCTGCAGGTACTCAACCCCAAAGCAAGAAACAGCATCTCTTCCAGAGGAAGGCTAGCCGAGCAGCTGCCATGAACCGACAACTGTCCTTAGACTGAGGCCCAGAGCAGCTCCAGTCTCCGAGTGTCAGAGCGGGGGCAAGCACGGAGAGCCAGCACAACCTTCCTTCCTGCCCTCCCTTTGAGGCTTTGGCCCCGGCACTCCCACCCGGCCAACACTGCAGCGGGAGGAGGTCAGGAGCCGCCGAAATGGAGGCAGCCAGCAGGCCCAACGCCCTCTGTGAATGGGCGGCAGGGGGCTAATCCAGGCCTGTTCCTGGTTCCCCAGGCTCCCTGCCCGGGTGGTCCCACCACCGGCTCCCCGTGCCTCCCCGCTGCAGCTCGGACCCACACATGGCATGACCGTGCCTCGTCCCTGCAGGGGCATCCACCGAATACTCCTCAAATGGCAGCAAGCCTTTAATATCCTTGCAAGGCATGAAACAGCGGCTCCAGCCTGAGCGCCGGCACCTGCAAGGGTGCGCAGATCCCGAGGCAGTGGGCAGAGGTCACGTCCTCCAAGTGAAGCAGTTACTGAAGGCCAGCATTGGGGGTTCCGCCAGCACAGTTCTCCGGGCCCCAGAAGCTAAGGGCACAGGGGGCACAGGAGCCCAGGAGGGGCTGGGGTGGGGCGTTACCTTCGGGGCGAGCCTTGGGGGTCTTGAGTCCTCCATCCAGCATCAGCTCAAAGGCAAACGCCACGTTGTGGACCTGCCAAGGAAGCAAGAGTGAAATCGGCACATCCCCAGGACCCGAGTGGTCCCGCGCAGGGCACAGGGTAGGCAAGGGTTTTGGGTGAAGGTGTTCCCTAAATGGGCCTTATCCCCTCACCAGGGATCAAGGGGCAGCTCAGAGATGCAGGGGTGAAGGCACAAAGCCTGCCCTCGAAGGCTCCAGAATCCCCGAGTGTCTGCTTGTGCCACAGGCCACACAGTGAGAAGTGACCGTGACTCTGTCCCTTTTACAGATGAGGAAACCAAGGCTCAGAGAGGACACTTCCCAGAGGCACCCACGCTAATGCACTGTCCCCAGCACAGAGCGGCCACCCACCGTGTCCTGGGAGGGCCTCCCAGTGCACAGCCGCGGGCAGGACACCGCGCTCAGGGGCAGCGGTGGCCCAGGCGCCGGGCAGGCACCGGGGACCCTGCTGGAACGGAAGTCAGCTCAATGGTGGCTGCAGGTGGCAGGGAGCAGGGCCCCGGTCCTGGCCTCCTTGCTAGATGTCACAGGAAGGTGGACACCCCACCCCCACACCCCACATGGCTTCTCCCTGGAAGGAAAGGTACTGCTCGGCCCACAGGGGTGCGGGAAGCTTGCATTCTGCTCACAGCCTCTGAAGAGCTTTAAAATAACACCTTCCCTGTGGCCCACCTTCCCCCTGACCCACAGAGTCACCGGGCGACCAACCAAACCACAGCCAGCCGTGCACCGGGGCAAAGGCTGTTAGGGGACAGGACGGGGGGCACCAGAAAATAAAGTAAATCCTACAGTCAGAGCTGCACAGCCCCTCGGGCTTCCTAGTAATCACACACCCTTTCAACAGTAATACCTGCAGGTTTCAGGGTAAGTGAACCAGAAACACGATCATTGTCCTTATCGTTTAATAATTAACCAGGAAGACGATGTTTGAGAAAACAACCCGCTGTTGGTCAAAATCCCAGCAGCTCAGGGCCCCCTCGCTGCCTCTAGGACCCTTGGCAGCACCGGCACGCGGCAGGCGGCGACCAGAGGGTCCCGTCAGGGGACAGGCCCTTCACCCGGGGGCTGGGCGGAGCTGCCCCGGACCAGATGCAGGGGCTAGAGGACCCTGGGCCATTCCCGAGGCCCCCTGGAAAAGGCCAAATGGGAAGGCCAAGCTGTGTCTTAGATGTCTAGGTGCACGGAGTGGGCCCAGCCCGGAGGGAGAGCGTGGGGTGCACCAAGGCTGCTTTTTGGAGGAGGCCCCGGGGCTGAGATGAGTTAGGACAGGGAGAGACGAGTCCTCGAAAGTGCCCAGTACTGACCAGGTCAGGCTTCTGAAACCCCACACCTGCTCCACCGAGAACAGCCGGACCCACCTCCCCGCAGCGCAAGACTTTCCTTCTGCTACCTTCTTAGTCCGAGGAAACCACCAGACAGGAGTCACCGCCACCCTGCCCCCGTCCCCGCCACGCTCTCACCTCCACCAACCCCCCGGTGCCTGCGGAGAAGCCGCCCCTGCACCCAGGGCCCCGGGACAGGGCAGCGAACAGCTCCTCGAACCCGAGGGGACCAGGCCACACACTGCACCTCAAAGCCCCAAGCCACCACTGGGAGCGAGCCACACGGCCAGGACATGCTCAAATCCTTCCCTCTGCAATCCAAGGGATTTTGGAAAACCTGGCCAGGTGACAGAAGCACAGAAATTCCTAGAATAGGAGAGGCTCTTCCAGCTCTGCCCTGCTGAATGAGGGAACTTGGCTCTCGGCCCCTCTGAGATCCCGTTTCCCTGTCCCCAGGAAGGGAATCAGATGAGGGGACAGAAGGCAAAGCACCTTGAGAACACGAAGCCCTTCCTGGCACCTGCCGGTAAGAACCATCTCTGAGTCTCCAGGACACACTCCACTGCCCAAGAAGAGGGACGGTGTGGAATCTTCCAGAAAGATGATCTCTAAGGGCAGCAAAGTGGCTCCCACCGAGTAAGATTATAAAACCAAAAGCTAGGGGTCATACCCATATCTCAGCTCAGAGGGCGCCGTCTGTCTGTCTGCGGGAACCTAGGTGGTCTGGTCTCGTTTTTTTTTTAATCTAGGACAATTGGGGACGCCTGGGTGGCTCAGTTGGTTAAGCGGCTGCCTTCGGCTCAGGTCATGATCCCAGCGTCCTGGGATCGAGTCCCACATCAGGCTCCTTGCTCGGCAGGGAGCCTGCTTCTCCCTCTGCCTCTGCCTGCCCCTCTGCCTGCCTCTCTGTCTGCCTGTGCTCGCTCGCTCTCTCTCTCTAACAAATAAATAAATAAAATCTTAAAAAAAAAAAAATCTAGGACAATTGTTTTAAAAACAAAGGTCATCACTCCGCTTGGGGACAGCAGCACCTTGCCTCCGGCAGAGGCACAGACAGACAGACGGTCACTGGGGCCTCTCACACTCCCCAGGCCAGGGAGGCACCCCCCCAAAACTTTCACCCCTGCTGCAAAGGGAGTAAGGCCGGGGCCGGAGAGAAGACTCCCCCACCCCGCCCTGTGCACAGTCTCATCCTGGAAAGAAACCCATTCCCGGCCCCTTGGCTCCATTCACCATTCCTGCTGGCATCACTATTAATCGGAACAAAGGAAATCTCTCCCCCAATGTTTCTGCGGCCAGACCTGTCGGGCAAGAGCCTCTTCCCCACATTATCTGTGCTCTCGTCTCCAGAACAGGCACCCTTGTTTCCCGACGGCGCTCCACACGCTCCCTCTGCTCACACGCTCTCCGTTCACCGTGGCTGGACCCCGCCAGGCCCTCTCTGATCTGTCCTGACGCCATCTCAGCAGGCGAGGCAGGAACAACATTTGGCCGCGAGCGGACGGCCTGGAAGATGCCAGAAGTATGCAGGTGGATAAACACTGGCCCCATGGTCGGACGCTTCCCCGGCGGCTGCCACCTGCATGCAGCGTCTGCGTCCCTGACTCATGGGGCTAGCGCTTTGGGAAAATCCAATGACAGATGCCCTGAGTCCAAAGCAATATGGCCAGTGCCTGAGCCAAGTTTCTGAAGGCCACGCGCTGACTGCTGTCTGGACAGGCGAACTCCGGGGAGCCCCGAGCAGCGGGCAAGACCCCCGGGCACAGACAGGGACACGGGGGGGTCAGCCACCCGGATCCAAAGCTGAGGCCCTTTGACCCAAACAATCCCATGCGGGGAATTTTCCTAGAAAACAATCCACAGGAAGGGAGACAGATACAGACAGAGAGACGGACTGATCGATAGAAAGCCTGGAGAAGATGCCCTATTATTTTATGTGAAAACAACCAGAAACCAGTTAACTGTCCAAGAGTGGGGCAACAGGGAGATGGGGGTGTCAGAGCCACGGGACTCTGGGCCACCCCTGAAAAGAGCAGCACCCGGGGAGGGCAGAAGCAGGTGGGAAAACCAGAAGCGACATGGGTACGGCATCAACGGGGCAGGGCTCTGCAAGTCCGCGGCGGTGGGCCGCCGTGATTAAAAAGGTACCGTCCCAGGGGAAAGACCCCGAGGAGGACTGGGCACTCAGCACCCGGGAGCATCTGGCACTGCTGACGGCTGCTTCCGTGGCGGAGGGTTGGGTCATGTCTCACGGCAATACCGGTTGGCGGCAGTCCCATTTTCCCGAAAACTCTAGCTGGACTCCAGGAAGAGCCATCAGGGGCCCGTCTAGGCTGTGCGCTTTAGCGAGCACGGCTGGGGCTGCTCTGGGGGCAGAGACCACACACGTACCTTCTGGTCGAAGCTGTCCGGCGTCAGGTAGAAGTTGTGCAGGGGGACAAAGTAGTCCTCCAGAAGGCCCATGAGCAGAACCAGGTAGACGCCATCTGCAAACTAGAGAGACGCGGGGTGAGGTGTCGGATCTGCGCGGGGAGGTGGGGAACATTCTGCGTTCTGTCCCGAAGAAGGAAAATGTTTTAAAGCAAGAAATCCAAGTGCCTTATTCAGGCGTGAGCCTGCGATCAGGTGAAGGACCTGGGAGCAGAGCATCTCCT
>ML102439.1:0-17293 GCA_003697995.1 Taxidea taxus jeffersonii | reverse complement strand
AGATTTTATTTATTTGACAGAGAGAGAGATCACAAGTAGGCAGAGAGGTAGGCGGGGCGGCGGCGGGGGGGAGCAGGCTCGCTGCTGAGCAGAGACCCTGATGTGGGGCTCGATCCCAGGACCCTGAAATTGTGACCTGAGCCAAAGACAGAGGCTTAACCCACTGAACCACCCAGGTGCCCCCAATAAAGAATTCTTCAGACATTTTTGGTGCAAAATGGTAGTTTTTTTAAAAAGCAGTAGGAGACAGGACCTGTGGGCAGAAGGAGTTGTGCCTGCTGCTGCCTTCTGCTGCCTCAGGCTTATGAGGAGCAAGTGATTATACACCTTGGGGTTGGGGGAAGTAAAGATAAGGGAAGTTCCAAAAGGAATTTCATATGTTAAAGAAGACTCAAGATTCTGTAGGAATGTTATAATCTGCCTATCCCGAGTATTTGTCAATGGGCTACATTAGATTTAATTTTACCTACATTTCCTTCTGCCTTTGTTTCCCACATCAATTCCATACTTTATATTAATACAATTATATTGCATATATTCTTCTGAACCTTCTTTTTCTGTTCATTTATATATATATAGATGCTCCATTTATGTAAATGTATGTATTTTTCAAAGCTTTCTAACATTCCAGTATATCATTCATTCTCTTACTGATGAAAATTTAGCATATTCCCATTTGAATCCTTCTATCCACAAGCATGATATGTTTCTCCTCTTAAAATACCTGAATTTTACTTTCCTTCTTCAAATCTGCTTCAAAAACATCCTATGGATTTTTGCATGATGTCACAAAGTAAATACTCAACTGGTGCATCAGAAATCTGGTGAAATTCTATATGCTTAATGCGTTACCTACGTGTGGGTATTTGGCCCCACAGTACAAGGGGAATAGGTCTGGAGAGTACATCTTTAAAATTTTCTCTATAATTTCCTTAAATATTTTTTTCTTTTCTACAAAGGAAATTACAATAGCATGCAAGCATGATTACCCCATAGACTCAGAAGAGGAAATGTTAGAAGTCTTTTTCCTATGTAGATATAAAGACATGTCAGAAAAGGCTATAATTATTTGAATTCATGGCCTTTCTTCTAAAAGTACTTTAAAGCCATATAATGAATTTTTCTTGAAAGGACTCCTGAGAAACAGAGGTGCTTTTAGCCCAATTTAATAAGTGCCACTAAAGTTTGTTGGATCACTCTAGATCACACAGACTAGCTTTGATTCTTGCTCAAAATGGCATAACTCAACGAAGCTGTTTCATATGGTTTCATCTTTGATAAAATAGTTAAAATATGCATTATTTTAAGTTCTGGCACAAGAAAAGCTATTTCAGCGGTGGAATGGACTAATGCTCCAAATCCACCTGGACAATTTTATCAGTTATGGTCCATTTGCCTGGCAGTAAAAAGAACTCAATGGTGTAACAATAGGAAAATTTATTATGTCACAAAAGAAGTCTAGAGGTAGTTAATTGACTCAGTGGCTTACCGTTGTCATCAAAGACCCAGGTTCTTTCCAGCTCTGCCACTCCTTTCTCAATATCAGCATTACCCCTCAGGCTGATAGCAAAATGGCTGCAGCTGTTCCGGACACCAGCTCCAGACCTAGTAACATTCATTCCAGGCACCACATCCAGACCTAATAACATTCAGAGGAGTATGGAAATATATCTTCTTATAACTCTCTCAAGAATGTTCCTCAGAGGGGCGCCTGGGTGGCTCAGTTGGTTGAGCGACTGCATTCAGCTCAGGTCATGATCTTGGAGTTTAGGGATGGAGCCCCAGATTGGGCTCCCTGCTCAGCATGGGGTCTGCTTCTCCCCTGCCCTTCCCCACACATGCTTGTGCGCGCACGGCAAGCTCCTTCTCTGTCTCTCTGTCTCTCTCTCTCATTCTCTCTCTCAAATAAATAAATAAAAATTTTAAAAAACCCTTAAAAAAAGAAAAAGAATGTTCCTCAGAACCCCTCTCTCTCCTTCACCCACCAGACTATGCCTCTAGCTTTGTTGGCCGGGTCTGAGTTGCATGTCCATCACTGAACCAAATATTGCCAAAGAAAATGATTGATATTTGAGCAAATGAAGCTCATCTCTAGAGCTGGATTTGGGGTCAACTTCTTCTGAAACACATGACTGCATGGGGGATAAAGATATACCTAAACAATCCTGATGGAGAGGATTCAGGGTGGGCAACCAACAGTGTCTATTACCTCTTCAAAGCCCCGTCTATACACCAAGGATAGATTTCAAACACCAAGGAAGTGAATTTTAGCTCTGCTTTAGTCCCAGGAAAGAGATAAACTCCAGATCCAAACCGCAAAAAACTACCCTACCTCAACCTCCTAAATCCTGTTGACATCTGATCTAGAGCTGCTATGGTCTAAATGTTCATGTCCCCCCAAAATCCATACATAATTCATACTTTAATTCATACATTAAGATCCTAATGATTAAAATGATGGTTTTAGAAGGTGGGGTCTTTGGGAGGCAATTAGTGCCCTTACAGAAGAGGCCCAAGGGAACTTAGCCCCTTCCATCAGTGAGGACACAGTGAGAAGGTATGATCTATAAACGAGAAAGCAGACCTTCACCAGACACTGAATCTGCAGGCGCCTTGATCTTGGACTCCTCAACTTCCAGAACTGGGAGAAGTAAACTTCTACTGTTTACAAGCCACTCCGTTTCTGTAACTTTGTAATAGCAGCCCAAAAGGAAGAAGACAACAGCTTTAATCAGCAAAGGTGATCATCAGGATTTGGTTATTCATGGTTCAAAATAGAGATGAATCTGGGCCTGGGTATTAGAGTTAATTAAAACAAGAATGACTTTTTAATGTCCAGTGTAGCTGCAGTCTTGTTTGGGAACTTACACACATTAAATCTAACGTTAAATTGTAGACTCACATTCAACATTTGCTTGGGGAGCTCTCTAACGTTCAATGTAAAATTCAAAGTCTATGGAATTAAATTACTAGGAACACTTCCCTTCATTCCCCTCCCTTCTAGCCCCTAAGTATAAACTGCTGAGTTTCCAGACTAACTTGGAAAAAATAAATCAGACTTCGAGGAGGTATTTCAGAGCAACTTGCACATTACCATCTTTTTTGAGTGACAGCTATGTATTGGCTAAATACTATAGTTAGAACACACCCAGACACTCTGTAGGGAACTTTACTAAACCAACACTTTGCAAAATGCTCTTTTTCAAATTCACATGTTCTTAAAAATAAGTGGATTTTAAAATGCTGCCAATATACTCAAAGATGCCAGTCCAATTTAGACAAAGACTTAACAGACTGCCTCAATTTGAGTGAGGCAACTGTCAAAAAATAAGAAGGCCTTCAGAAAAGCTACTGATGAGGTTCTGGACAGGTCCAGTACACAATCTCAGCTGCTTCTAGAGCCACGTTTAGAGGTCTGTGAACTACATTACAACTCGGGTCTTTCAATTATAAGAGACCTCCACAACTGCAAAAGTTTTCCAATAAAAGGAAACTCCTGATGCTTATTGTGAGTTGTACATCAATTTCTTCAACTCTGAGCTAAGCTTCTGTGAGCTTCAGCTACAGGCAAGGCAGTGAGCTACGACACTGTTCCCCAACTTCTGTGAATTCTCTGATGTTTATTTGCAAATACACTTGGTCTCCTCACTTTGCTTTCACACCAGCTCACAAGGAGTTCTGTTTCCACCCATAAACCATGTAATCATGTATATATTTCTCTTTTTTTTTAAATTTTTAAAAAGATTTTATTTATTTGTCAGAGAGAGAGAGCAAACGAGCACAGGCAGGCAGAGTGGCAGGCAGAGGCAGAGGGAGAAGCAGGCTCCCTGCCAAGCAAGGAGCCCGATGTGGGACTCGATCCCAGGATGCTGGGATCATGACCTGAGCCGAAGGCAGCTGCTTAACCAACTGAGCCACCCAGGCGTCCCAAAGCATGTATATATTTCAAATAAAAGTTTACTCTATTCAAGAATTCAAAAGTTTTTTTTTAAGATTTTATTTATTTATTTGACACACAGAGAAAGATCACTAGTAGGCAGAGAGGGGGGTGGGAAGCAGGCTCCCTGCTGAGCAGAGCCCGATGCAGGGCTCGATCCCAGAACCCTGGGATCATGACCTGAGCCGAAGGCAGAGGCTTAACCCACTGAGCCACCCAGGTGCCCAAAAGTATTTTTGATATATATAGGAGGAAGTATCTTTGGACTTCAAAAAATAAAGCCTGTAGTGGTACCTGGGTGGCTCAGTAGGTTAGTTGTCCAACACTTTATTTTGGCTCAGGTCATGATCTCAGGGTTGTCAGATTGAGACCCGCATGTGGCTCTGAGCTGGGCATAGAATCTTTTTTTTTTTTTCTTAAGATTTAATTAATTTATTTGACACAAAGAGAGTGAGGGAGAGAGAGAGACAGAGAGCAAGCACAAGTAGGGGGAATGGCAGACAGTGGAGAAGCAGTGAAGAAGTGGGGCTCAGTCCTAGGACTCTGGGATCATGACCTGAGCTGAAGGCAGCCACTGAAACGACTGAGCCACCCAGGGGCATGGAATCTGCTTGAGATTCTCTCTCTCCATCTCCCTCTGCTCCTCCCCACCATGCGAACACACTCTCTTTCTCTCATACATACATACATTATTTTAAAAAATAAAGCCTGTATATTTCATCAACATACATGCATGAACACTAAGTATTTGAAAGCTTCCAGTCATCTTTCTTCAGGAATATTTGGTGACGTGATGCTTGGTTGGAGAATGCCAAATGATGTTACTAGATTAGGCTCTGATAGATTAAAGGAGAATATCAATGATTCCAAAGCCTGGAATATGATTTTAAGCCATTTTATGGGTTAATCCTTATGATTCCTTTTGCATTCAAGCATTTCTCTGCATTTTTTTTCTCCCACTACACACCTTTCCAAAACTAAATCCTCTGCTTTCATAGCAGACAGTGGTAAGAGAAAAGTACAACATAGAGCCTTCATGGTCTATGGGAGAGGATGGTTGGCATATGAGGCACTTACAGAGATGAGAGAGAAGTCACTGGGCAGAGAGAGGTTGCCTAGAATCAGAAATCTCTTTCCCTCCCATTCCTCAGCTGCCATTCATTCTTTTATCTATTATCTTCTCCGATCCTTTTTTTCTCCTCTTCTTCCCCCTTCTTCAGTCTCTGAAACATAGAAAAAACACTTTAAAATGCCATGCAGTTAAAAGAAAAGATACTAAAATGCATCTATTACTGTGTTTGCTGTCTACTCCACCCCCTACCAGCTACAGACCCCATGCACACCCCCATTTACTAAAGAAAAGCCTTTCTTTTTTTTAAAGATTTATTTTTATTTTTATTTATTTGACAGATGGAGATCACAAGTAGGCAGAGAGGCAGGCAGAGAGAAAGGAGGAAGCAGGTTCCCCGCTGAGCAGAGCTGGATGCCGGCTCATGACCTGAGCAGAAGGCAGCGGCTTTAACCCACTGAGCCACCCAGGCGCCCCAAGAAAAGCCTTTCTTTGCAGAGGGCTCTTTCTCGCTCCCCATTCACATCCCCACTGCTCCCAGGGAGGATAAGAGTTGCCTAGGGGTCACGAGATTTTGCGTATCAAGATATATGCAATTGCCCTAGCAATTGTTTTTAGAAAGAAGGGGAAAAAACTGTAGTATTCAAGGAGATAAAGAAGACCTTAAAACCGGAGTGAGAGGCCATGGAAGTCAAGAGCCCCATCTGCCTAAGTCAATATGAGTTTGAATGCAAGAGGTGTGGTGGGGATTTAGGGCTATGAGAGATATATGAGCCCTATGGGCCCTGGAACATTGTCCACTCTAAAGCATGTCTGCCACATGGGAGCCATTTAATAAATAATATTAAATTAATTAAGAACAAGAGAAATGCAGACAATAATTTTTTAAGTACAGAGTTACAAATTAGACCACTTTGTATATCTTTTCTTTTTTTATTTAAATTTTTATCTAAATTCAATTTAGTTAACATATAGTGCATTATTAGATTCAGGGGTAGAATTTAGTGATTCATCACTTGCATGTAACACCCGCGGCTCATTACATTAAGTGCCCTCCTTAATGCCCACCGAGTTACCCCATCCTCTCAGCTCCTTTCTCAGCAACCCTCAGTTTGTTTCGTATAGTTAGGAGTCTCTTATGGTTTGCATCTCTCTCTGTTTTTACCTAATTTTATTTTTCCTTCTTTTCCCCTATGTTCATCTGTTTTATTTCTTAAATTCCACATATGTGTGAAATCATATGGTATTTGTCTTTCTCTGACTTATTGTACTTAATATAATACCCTCTAGTCTCTCCATGTCATTAGAAATGGCAAGATTTCATTCTTCTTGATGGGTGAGTAATATATATATATAATATATATTATAATATTATAAATATATATATATAATATATATGTTACATTTTCTTTATCCATTCATCAGTCAATGGACACCTGGTCTCTTTCCATAGTTTGGCTATTGTGGACATTGCTGCTATAGCCATTGGGGTGCATGTGCCCCTTTGAGTCACCATTTTTTTATCCTTTGGATAAATACCTAGTAAGGGAACTGTGGTCTGAAAATGTGCAGGGAATAATCCCAATCTTTTGGTACTAGTTGAGACCTGATTTGTATGTGATCTATTCTTGTGAATCTATTCTGGAGAATGTTCCATGTACCCTTGAGAAGAATGTGTATTCTGTTGCTTTAGGATGGAATGTTCTAAATATATCTGTGAAGTACATCAAGTACATCTGGTCCAGTGTGTCATTCAAAGCCCTTATTTCCCTGTTGGTCTTCTGCTTAGATGATCTGTCCATTGCAGTGAGAAGGGTGTTAAAGACCTCTACTATTACTGTAATATTATCAATGTGTTTCTTTGATTTTGTTATTAATTGGCTTATATAATTGGCTGCTCCCATGTTAGTGGCATAAATATTTACAGTTGTTAGATCTTCTTGTTGGATGGACCCTTTAATTATGATATAGGGTCCTTCCTCATCTCTTATTACAGTCTTTGGTTTAAAATCTAATTTGTCAGGGTGCCTAGGTGGCTCAGTGGGTTAAGCCTCTGCCTTCAGCTCAGGTCATGATCTCAGGGTCCTGGGATCGAGCCCCACATTGGGCTCTCTGCTCAGCAGGGAGCCTGCTTCCCTCTCTCTCTCTGCCTGCCTCTCTGCCTACTTGTGATCTCTCTCTGTCAAATAAATAAATAAAATATTAAAAAAATAAAACATAAAATAAAATCTAATTTGTCTGATATAAGGATTGCCACACCGGCATTCTTTTGATGTCCATTAGCATGGTAAATGGTTTCCCACCCCTCACTATAAATCTGGGGGTGTCTTTGGGTCTAAAATGAGTCCCTTGCAGACAGCATATCAATGGGCCTTGCTTTTTTATCCAATCTGATATCCTGTGTCTTTTGAATGGGACATTTACATTCATTTACAATTCAGAGTAGTTATTGAAATTTATGAATTTAGTGCCATTGTATTACCTGTAAAGTGGCTGTTTCTGTATATTGTTCTGTTCCTTTCTGGTCTGTCTTACTTTAGGGATCTCTCTTTGCTTGTAGGATCCCCTTTAATATTTCTTGTAGGGCTGGTTTGGTGATCACAAATTCTTATAGTTTCTGTTTCTCCTGGAAGCTTTTTACAACTCCTTCCATTCTGAATGACATCCTAGCTGGATATAGTATTCTTGGCTGCATACTTTTCTCATTTAGTACCCTGAATATATCATGCCAGTCCTTTCTGAACTGCCTGGTCTTTGTGGATAGGGCTGCTGCCTATCTAATGTTTCTACCCTTATAGGTTGCAGATCTCTTGTCCCGAACTGCTTTCAGGATTTTCTCTTTCTCTGAAGTTTGTAAGTTTCACTATTATATATCAGGATGTTGACCTATTTTTATTGATTTTGAGGAGGGTTCTCTGTGCCTCCTGGTTTTTGATACCTGTTTCCTTCCCCAGATTAGGGAAGTTCTCTTCTATAATTTGCTCCAATATACCTTCTGACCCCTTCTCTCTATCCTTTTCTTTGGGCATCCCAGTTATTTTAATATTGTTTCCCTCTATGGTATCACTTATCTCTCGAATTCTCCCCTCATGATCCAGTAGCTGTTTATCTCTCTTTCAGCTGCTTTACTCTCCATTGTTTGGTCTTCTATATCACTAATTCAATCTTCTCCTCACTTAACCTAGCAGTTAGAGTCTCCATTTTTTATCGCATCTCATTAATAGCCTTTTCTATTTTGAATAGGTTAGATTTTAGTTATTTTATTTCTCCAGGAAGGGATTCTCTAGTGTATTTTATGCTTTTTTCAAGCCCAGCTAGTATCTATATAATCCTTATTCTGAAGTCTAGTTCAGACATCTTACTTATGTCCATACTGACTAAGTCCCTGGCAGTCAGTACTGCTTCTTGTTCTCTTTTTTGAGATGAGTTTTTCTTGTCATTCCTGAAGAAAGTGGTTGCTTTTCTATTTGTAGAGTTACAGCTATTTTTTTCTTAGATCTCCAGTTGAGCTCACAGGTGTTTAGACTGATTTGATAGCTATCTAGCTGAATAACTGGGATCAGACAAAATTAAGGGCTCCTACTCCTCCTCCTCCATCTTGGACTCCTCCTTCTCTACTTTTATTTCCTGAGGAACTTTCATACTCTTTCTCAGAGTAGTCGTGCCAATTTACATTCCCATCAACAATGTACAAGATTCCCTTTTCTCCGTATTTTCAATAGCATTTGTTATCTTGTGTGTGAAGAGAAAGGGTAAGAGATGGGCAGAGAGAGACCTGGCAGAGCAAGAGTCCTTGGCTCCTGTGTGCCTGAGCTCAGGGGCACCACTGTTCTCTCCTGCAGACAGTGGAACCAATAGAGTCCCATTTTTGACTAGATTAGCTTGAATTGAGTTATTCCCTAGCAATCGAAATACTTCTAACTAATGTACTTAATAAATTTAAAGTAGTTTCTATCACTCAACAAAGGACTTAGCTAAACCAAATAATTATTTTGTGAGTCTTATTAAAATGGGCTTTGGAAAGCAAAGACTCTGGTTAAAATCCCAAGTTTACCATGCACAGATGTTTAGTAACATTTGCTTACTGCCCTTGCACTGTGGTTTTCAACACGTCACCTTTATAAAGCAATAATGATATATACATCACAAGGTTGTCCTAAGGATATTATCAATAGTGTGCAATAAATACTGTGAGTGTGGGTCACTCTGTGAGAGGTGGTCATTGTTATATACCCACTGTGACAAACCAGAATCATTAAAGAAAGCAACAGTTACAGATACATTGGTGCTATTCTGGAAGAATGTGGCCTGGAGTAATTAAAGGAGTTTAAAGGTACTCCTCAGTCAGATTGGGAGAGAATTATGTTTGTGTTAAGTGAACCCACAGAAATTATTCAAAACAAAGTCAGAAGAATTATTGTGTCACAAGATGGTCCAGATAAATGACCTGACAGGGCACATAGATGAATTCTTTATAGAGTTTATAAGTAATTATTCAGTAAAATTATTTGGAGAAAGAAAGTGCAAGAAACTTCTAGAATAACACTTCTAGAAATAATTAACCCTTCTGTGAAAATTCCTGTTTTGTTTGATTTTGTTTTGTTTAACAATGGCCTAAGCATATTAACTGGACACCTTGATTAGACTCTGTATAGATTAGGGATGCCTATGCAGAGTCAATAACCAGAGAAGTTGCACCATTAGATCACTGGGGAACTTCAAAACTAATCTCAGGGGCACCTGTGTGTCTCAGTGGGTTAAGCCTTTGCCTTTGGCTCAGGTCATGATCCCAGGTCCTGGGTTCGAGTCCTGCATTGGGCTCTCTGCTCAGCAGGGAGCTGGCTTCCCTTCCTCTCTCTGCCTGCCTCTCTGTCTACTTGTAATCTCTGTCTGTCAAATATATAAATAAAATCTTTTATTAAACAAATAAATAAATAAATAAATAAAACTAATCTCAATTATTGATTCATGCAAAGGGTTCTAGCAAATTGTTTTAGATGAAGAATCTGGAACTGAAATGGCATTTGTAATTATCAGTTGTGTGTGCATTCAATGTCACACTCTTTGGATTGATGACCTACTTTTCAAAATTTGGCAAGTGGTTCAGCCAATTGCAGTAGCTAAGAGGCATCATCCCAATGTGTAACTGAAGTGTAAAAAGTCATCTGGGACAACTCAGATTATTGCCAATTGAAAACCATAAGACTGATCTTAAATGAAACTTTAAAGTATCAACTTTTAACTACCAGAAATGAAATACTCCACAGATGATGGAAATCTACAAGTAGACCTTTCCCCCCACCACTCACAGTATTTATTGCACACTATTGAAAAGGTCCTCACCCCTTCCATGTGAAACAAAAGATTCCTTCAATTGTCAGACAGTATCTGTAACCAAAATGCAGCTGTCACTTTCTGTATGATGTTTTCCCTGAGCTTCCACTATGGCTCTCACTTCTCTGGCAGAGTAAATAATTTCCTGTTTGGGCTCTTACAGCACATTGTTCAACACCTACTAGTATGGCCCTTATCATGTCATATCACAGTCACTAAAATAGGTGTTCATTTCCTACTCATGACTTCGGTGAAGTCCTAAGCTGTATTTGTCCTTCCTCCTTGAGACCTAACACTTGGATTCAATAAGCTTTCACTTAATATTATATTTTCTCCTTACAGGGAGGGCACTTATCCCTGCTGAGAAGTTAAATATTGAGACCTGAGTAATTTTACAAGAGTCCCACCTTCACAATGACCTTCAGAGAAGTATTGTTTGTCCTCACATATGTGACTATTGAAGATATTTAATAAGAAACCAATGAAATTTTGAGCCCTTTTGGCTACATAGAAACCAAATTATTTAACTTAAAGAGTAGATGAATCAGTTGAGGTGATAGCCATGGAAAATGGCCTACCTTGGGGAAAAGACAGTTTTACTGAGGCAAAGTGAAATGTGCTTCTTCAAGGTTGTTGGTCACAGAGGTGAAGCAGGGCTGAAGACTATTTCAAATCTGGATTGGTGCACTAGGACAGTTGTCCTAAGCATAAGGACAGGGATTTATCTAAGCATAAGGAATGGGATCTGTTTATCTAGATCCTAGGGTGTTAAGAAATTTTTGAAAAATTAAAATTTCTAGATTGGTCGTGAAGGCTCCAGATGTTTCATTATCCTTCAGAATGTCAAGTACTCAATCAGATAAAAGTTTTAGATCAGGTATTCTTTTAAGATTATGCTAGGATAATCTACTTTTGAAGAAAGGAATTAACAAAGAAAAAAAGAAAGATATTTTTCTTCTATTCAGAAAGACTGTTTAGCAATCACAAAAGCTCTGATGAAATCAGGATTTCCAGAACAATGATTCCTGAAGAAAGTCAAGACGATCTGAGCTTCACTCCATATATTTAAAATCAATCCCAAAGTGAGACTCTGAGGCAGGGGGCACCTGGGGTTTGAAATTGCTGTTCTAGGTTAACATTATACTGGTTTCTTGTTTGGAAAATGTGCAGAAGAAAAAAAAAAAACAGAAAAAAATAGCTTAAGAAAGAAGTTTGAAGGCCAGTTTCTACATATTTTAAGACAACATTCCCTAACTGGCATCATTTGGAGCCTAATCATGCATATCCTCAGGACCAGCCCTGTCTCAAAAATCTGCATTAGAGGGGCGCCTGGGTGGCTCATTCCTAAAGCATCTGCCTTCAGCTCAAGGTCATGATCCTGCAGTCCTGGGATGGAGCCCCGCCTGGTGAGCAGGGAGCCTGCTTTTCCCCCCTCCCCCTCTCTCTGCCACTACCCTGTGCACTCTCTCTCTCTCAAATAACTAAAAATCTTTAAAAAAAAAACCCAACAACTCTGCATTAGATCATCATTTACAAACATTTCTTATAGACTCACTTTCAAAAGAAGGATGTGGGTCTTGTTAAGCAAAAGATTTTATGTCACGAGAAGAGAATGAGAGTTGAAGCAATGATCTTGAATGTGTGGAATATGGTTTCATGTGCTACCTGTTGATTTATTTTTTTAAAGGTCTTATTTATTTATTTGACAGACAGAGATCACAAGCAGGCAGAGAGGCAGGCAGAGAGAGGAGGAAGAAGCAGGCTCCCTGCTGAGCCGAGAACCCGAGGTGGGGCTCAATCCCAAGACCCTGGGATCATGACCTGAGGTGAAGGCAGAGGCTTTAACCCATGGAGCCACCCAGGCGCCCCTACCTGTTGATTTATTGATGATGACAAGATATGGGTTTATCTGGTCAAATTATCTGTCAGCCTACTAGCTGTGTTTCCAAGTTGAACGATCCATGTTCTAAGAGCCCCTTTTGGCCCATGAACTAATTCCAGGATGAAAGATTAAAGAGTTGTATCATGATAGCAAAATTTTTGTGGGTAATAAGCAGTGCTGTTTTCTCATACTTTAGTATTAAGCAAAGTAGGCAATTTAATTTGTATGGGTATACATTCTCTCCAAGAGACCTAAGTGTGTTTAAAATTTTCAATTTTAAGGTGACTCATAAATATTGAATATATCCTAAATTGGTCTTCAGGCCAAAAAGTTGCTCACTTCTGGTGACTCGCGCTAGACGCTGGACATCAAGGGGTTAATGAAGCATGAGCTATTGAGTGCTTACTACACCTAAGGCACAATAAGAAGTTCTGTACATACATCATCTCATTTAAACCTCATACCAACCGTATGTGGTAGCTACTAGTAGTATTCCTATTTTACATATAATGAAAATGAGAGTTGGAGACAATTAAGAAACTTGAATACAGTCATTTCACCAGTAGTGCTAGAATTCAGATTTGAATTCAGGCCTGTCAGACTCTGGACTTTTGTGTCTCAAGACTAAGGGTACATGCAGGCCTGGCTGGTTCTCTAATTGGACTAAGAATGAGGAAACGGTCATATTTTGTTGCATGGCTAAGTTTAAACTAGGGAGCAGGAAAGTTGCTGCTCCCTTTCTAGACTTGGAGAGAGAATTAAGAAACAGTTTTCTGTTTATTGCTGTGATCGACAAAAGTAACAAGACTTGTCAGGCAGCGGGTGGGGGACTTTCAAAGTCTAGCCTTCAGCCCAAGTGCTGCTCATCATGAAACTTTTAAGAGACCATCACATGCATGTCTAATGATGAAAGTCTCACAACTAAGTAAAGAAGCTCCCTGATTAACTGTTAATATATTGCTCAAACTAGCTTTCTCTAATAACCATCAGAAAAAGACGCCGAAGCACATGGGCGTCATGCAAAACTGACAGGTCAAAAAGTGGACATTTGTGAAACTCTCAAAGGCAAGCAACATGAGGCCATTAACTCTAAGCTCTTGGGCCAGCCAGTGCCATCTCCTGGCAAAGCCAGTAAATTTGAAACCATGAAATCATAGAGGAGGACTGATCAGTTATGAATACAAAATGTTAACTGGAAATTACTCGTCCGACAACCCCAAGTCCCAAAATAAAGCTAGAAACTGGAAAACAAAGATGAAAGACTTCTGAAAATATAAATGAGGGATCAAAGCCTGTGTGCTTTCTTCATATAAAAAAGAGGGAATTTTAAAAAATGTATGTCTTGGGGCGCGTGGGTGGCTCAGTGGGTTAAGCCTCTGCCTTCGGCTCAGGTCATGATCCCAGGGTCCTTGGATCGAGCCTTGCATTGCGCTCTCTGCTCGGTGGGGAGCCTGTTTCCTCCTCTCTCTCTGCCTGCCTCTCTGCCTGCTTGTGATCTCTACCTGTCAAATAAATAAATAAAATCTTTTAAAAAAAATGTAAGTCTTAAAAAAAAATCCAAAACACAAAACTGAAAGTTATTCTAAGGTAAGAGGAAAAGAGGGCAAGGGTTCAAAGCCCTGTATGCCTTGCAGTCATAAGAACAACACTGTGCTACAGCCCATTAGTTTTCATTGCATTGTTTTTTTTTTTTTTAAAGATTTATTTATTTGTTTATTTGACAGAAAGATTTTTATTTATTTATTTGACAGAGATCACAAGTAGGCAGAGAGGCAGGCAGAGAGAGGGGTGGGGAAGCAGGCTCCCTGCTGAGCAGAGAGCCCGATGCGGGGCTCGATCCCAGGACCCTGAGATCATGACCTGAGCTGAAGGCAGAGGCATTAACCCACTGAGCCACCCAGGTGCCCCTCATTGCATTGTTAATAGACATATTAGTATGAGTCTACAAAAATATTGTGCACTAACACTCTGCCTACTGGCAGAGAAGGCAGGGAAGGGCACATTATTTGAGAATGAGGAATGGGTAATAACGAGACTTTTCATTTTATTTTTTTTAATGTCTTTTTTTAAAAAATAATTTCTACACCCAACATGGGACTCAAACTCTCAACCCCAAGCTCAAGAGTCCCACATTCTAATGACTAAGTCAGCCGGGCACCCTTAATCTGTCAATCTTAAAAATAAAATAGCCAGTTATTTTACTAGCAAAATGGGTTTACTCAAGAATAGCAGAAGAATTGCAATTCAGGACATGCAAGGTATGGTGAACCATGGCACGTTGGAGAAGATAAAGGGAAGGTCAGCTTTTATTAAGTTTGAGAAGGAAATTGGAGAGGGGTGTTTTAAACAAAAGTTCAGAGGAGAATGAGAGTCCCAGGTTGTGGTGGTTTCCCATTGGCCGCAAGTGGTGATCAGCACATTTCTGGGGGGTGGGAGAGATCATCTTTTTATTAAGAGCAAAAGATGAAATTCCTATGTGAAAAAATGTCCTCCCTTGTTAGGTTCTGTCTTTTCTTGCCAAGGCAGGCCCAAAAAGTAGCTCGAGTGTGAGAGCTCCCCCTTCAGGATTTCCTGACTCCCTTTTCGATGAAGTTTACTTATTTTCACAAATCCAAGAACAGTGTTGTATTTGTCTTTTGGGGCTGTCATGCAGAAAACTACATAATGACAAAATCCGTTTTCTTACAGTTCTGGAAACTAGATGACCAAGATCAAGGTGCCAACAGGGTTGGTTTCTGGTGAGACCTCTTTTCTTGGCTTGCAGATAACTGCCTTCTGGTGTGTCCTCACAATACCTTTTCTCTGTGTGCATGCACTCTTGGTATCTCTTCCCCTTCTCCTTCTTCTTATGGGGACTTGAGTCATATTGGATGGGGGCCCTGCCCTCATGATCTCAATTTACCTTAATTATTTCCTTAGAGGCCTTGTCTCTAGTATATTCACACTGGGGCTAGGGCTTCAAGATTTTAGGTAGATACAATTCAGTCCAAATTTCAAAAATCTCATCTTACCCTGCCACCTCCCCCTTTCCCGATTAACTGAGCAGCTGCCATGTGCTAGGTATGTGGTAATACTCTGGAAGAAGATGAATCATAAGAAAAGGAACTCACAGGGTGCCTGGGTGGCTCAGTGGGTTAAAGCCTCTGCCTTTGGCTCGGGTCATGATCCCAGGGTCCTGGGATCGAGCCCTGCATTGGGCTCCCTGCTCGGCAGGGAGCCTGCTTTCCCCCACCCCTCTCTCTGCCTGCTTGTGATCTCTGTCTGTCAAATAGATGAATAAAATCTTAAAAAAAAAAAAAAAAGAAAAGGAATTCACAATAGAGTAGAAAAAGAACTAACAAATGTTGTAATTTATTTAATTCCCTGGAAAAGGAATTGTCATTTTTTAATGATGTTTCTAAGATGCTGCTGTACCCAATGCACCACAGAAACTCTCCTCTCTTTCCATCCTTATTCTCTTTCTTCTTCTCCCATTTATTCCCCCTCAATTCTTCTGCTCCTCGTATTTCTTGCTCAGATTTTCAGTGATTTTCTGTGGTATCATTCATTTGATTTTTCCTGATTAGAATCTCTCATTCAAGAAGTAGCTTAGAGACTTCTGAAAGTTTCAATTCAGTCTTGTTCACTTAAGAGAATTTGGGGTTTGATAAAAATTCTGTATTTATTTCACTCTGTTGAGGTGTGGAAGGCAGCAGGGATTCTGGTTTCCACTAGGGATTGGCTTTCATTCCCTTTTCCTTCCCACATCATCATTATTATTATTTTGAATTATTTAGATAAGTTTTCAGCTCTTCAGGTGCCTGGGTGGCTCAGTGGGTTAAAGCCTCTGCCTTCGGCTCAGGTCATGATCCCAAGGTCCTGGGATCGAGCCCCCCATCGGGCTCTCTGCTCAGCGGGGAGCCTGCTTCCTCATCTCTCTCTCTCTCTGCCTGCCTCTCTGCTTACTTGTGATCTCTCTCTGTCAAATAAATAAATAAAAATTTTTAAAAAAGTTTTCAGCTCTCTGTCTTACTTACACAAATGCATTCCAGATAACATGATTTTTTAAAGAAGATTTTATTTAACTGACAGAGAGAGAGCACAAACTGGCAAAGCAGCGGGCAGAGGGAGAGGGAGAAGCAGGCTCCCTGCTGAGCACGGAGCCCAGTGCTGGGCTGGATCCCAGCACCCTGGGATAATGAACTGAACTGAAGGCAGACACCCAACTGAATGAGCCACCCAGGCGCCCCCAGAAAGTATGATTTTTTACACACAAAAGTATTTCCTTTGTCCAGAAAAGGACTAGAAAAACACAGTCCTGGTTTGACTCTGTCGTAAAGACCACAAGGCTGAGAAATCAAAGTAAACGGTGATGACTCTGAAGCGGGTAGCCGGAGAGTGCAATGTTCTAGGCTACAAAATGTATCACTTGCTGTTCCAATGAGATTCTAATTCATTGGCAGTTGAGGGCAGCTGTTGAACGGTCCTAGCCATTCCGAAGAAATGTTTAAAAAGAATATTTTTTCACCTTTGATTTGTGAGTTAAGGTTCCTGTTTTAAATTTGTTTTGCCAGACATCTAAAGTGTGCAGGGGAGGGTGTACTCGGTTCAGCAGCAATAAGCCTGCCTGCGCGTGAGACAAGCGGGGATGCGTTATAAATATCCCAGAATTTGCTGGGAGTCCTGAAGCACAGCTTTACCAGGTTTTTCTTCTTCTTCTTCAAACCTCCTGGCATTTCTCATATCAAGATTTGACAGCAGTAGGCCTGTAGCTCAGCTGCCCATTTATGCTTTAGTACAAGACAGAAAACATTTCACTGCTATAGAGAACTTTCTAGAAAGTTAGATCCCTGTTAAGTGGGGAGAGTTCAAGGTTTGCCTGCTTGAAATTGTCTATCAGGCAGAAACCACGGACTTTACATTGACTGAAGGGGGAAGACAAGATTGCAATGAACTTTGAAGTAAATTTTTAAACGGGACATTGAAATTAATGGCCATAAAATTGACTTGTGCAAGTCCCAGGCCAATGACCAGCTGCAGAGTTAACATACCTCCCTGCTGACTGGCTCCCCCCTTCCTATCCTCATAGCAG
>ML102438.1:0-13280 GCA_003697995.1 Taxidea taxus jeffersonii | reverse complement strand
ATTTATTTATTTGTTAGAGAGAGAGCATGAACACAGGCAGACAGAGTGGTAGGCAGAGGCAGAGGGAGAAGCAGGCTCCCTGCCGAGCAAGGAGCCCGATGTGGGACTCGATCCCAGGACACTGGGATCATGACCCGAGCTGAAGGCAGCCGCTTAACCAACTGAGCCACCCAGGCGTCCCTGCCTGCCTCTCTTCTTACTTGTGATCTCTGTCAAATAAATAAATAAAATCTTTAAAAAAAAAAAAAGAAAGTTGTTAAAAGAGTAGATCTTCAATGTCATCACCACAAAAAAAGAAAAAATGGTACTTACCTGAGGGGATGGCGGTATTAAATCACCACAGTGTGGTAACATTCCCCATCACATATGTGTATCACATCATCCCATCGTACACCTTAAACTTGCATATGTTGTATGTCAATAGATCCATAAAGGTGCGGAAGAAAACGGAGTTCATAGTATCTCCCTCACGGGGGCTACCGTGGGATGAAACGAGCTCTTGACCACCCAGCGCCTGGCACAGGGCCCAGACGGGGACAAGGGCCTGGTAACTGGAGCTGGCCTTGGTCTGTGGGCCTTTTCTTGTCCTCTCTACCTGAAGTGTCCCTTTTCTCCCCTCAGTCCCCCAAGCCTGGCTAACTCCCGCTGAGCTTGGTTGTCCCCACCTCCATGAAGCAGCTGGGTGCCCCAGGCTGTCTTGGTCCCCTCTTCTGTGTCCTTGAAATACTCCAGGGTTTAGATGTTAGTTCCCCACACCGGTTCAGTTCCGGGTCGGAATGAGGAGGGGCACGTGTCCATTCCAGCCCCAGCTGTATCCCCCTCCCTGGCCCAGGGTCAGCCACATAGTAAATGCTGAGTAAATACAGGGAACACATGAGTGGATGGGTGAATGGACAGATAAATGGTTGGATGGATAGATGGACGGACGAATGAGTGAGCAGGTGCCAGGCTGAAGGGCAACCACACTTCATCCTGCAGCCTGTGAGTATGGTGGGGGTGGGGCATTCACAAGCCTGTGGCCTCGAGCCTGACCATTCGGGCCCAAAGAATCTACATCCTGTCCCTGCCCTGGGCAGGGTGTTTGCTCTACTCTTACCTCCACAATGCAATTAACTACAAACGCCCTTAGCCCAGGGAGACAGATTCAGCCCTTCCCTCCCTGACCAGAAAGAGAGTGTCGGGGTCTTGCCATTCACCTGTGGCTGGTTTCGGGATCCTCGAGATTGTGTTCCCCCAAAGCTCATGGCCCCATCTTTTTATTTTTTTCTTACATAGAGAGCAAAACATCATACTCACAAGCCTTCTATTTTCTCTTGGGACTTTCTAGCTTCCTGTGACCTCTTCCGAACTTTATCCCCCTGAAAGATAGCATCCACCCAACAGAAATCATATGTACTCTGCACTTGACATATTACTTTTCCATGATACCAGATACTATTTATTTGTGTAACTGCTGATGGCCGTGGCTAGGCCCTTGCTATACAGTAAAGCAATTTACTTAGCCATCCATCACGGTTAGACAAATGGCTGGTTTATGGGGTCTCACGAGTCCAAGCAGCACTGCGGTAGGCTGCAGAACAGTGTGGCTGGTGTGTGACCTTTGTATACATAGGTGGAGCAAAGTGCGTATATTTACTTGTCTGCGCATAAAATACCTCTGGAATGATTCTCAAGAAAATGGAGACTTTGTTACTTTGGGGGACAGAGATGGGGAAGAGACTTTGCACTTGTATCCTTTGGCATCTTTTGCATTTTATCTTTTTTTTTTTTTAAAGATTTTATTTATTTATTTGACAGAGAGAGTGAGCACAGGCAGAGAGAGTAGCAGGCAGAGGCAGAGGGAGAAGCAGGCTCCCTGCTAAGCAAGGAACCTGATGTGGGACTCCATCCCAGGACGCTGGGATCATGACCTGAGCCGAAGGCAGCCGCTTAACCAACTGAGCCACCCAGGCATCCCATCTTTTGCATTTTAAACCAGGAGTGTGAATTTTTTTTAGGACAATTAAATTCACATTTTAATAAAAATCAAGGTTTCCTCTTGGAGGCAGAGCCTAGTTCCTACCCTCTTCCCCTCTAGGGTGGCATAGGCTTATTGACCCACTTCCAAAGAGCAGAGTTTGGAAGGTGAAACATAGCAACTTTACAACGGATGAGCCCAACGGGCACCATCTTGACCTCAAGTTCAAAGTGAAGCTCACCGATGGTGTCCTGTGCCTGTCACAGCCTCTTGATAGGATGTGATAAGAAGGCAACTCACCTCTGTGGAGTTCTAAAAACCTATAGTTAGTTCTGGCCTAATGAGAAAACCACCAGATGAACCCAGATTGGGGGATATCCTATAGAATACCTGCCCGTCCTTCTCAGGATGATCCAGATATAGAAAGCATGGAGAAACTGACACAGACTAGACCGGAGACATGAGGACTAAATGCCACGTGCTTCCCTAGACTGAGTCTTGGAACAGAAAGAGAACATTAATGGAAAAACGAGGGAAACCCAAATCACATCTGGATTTTAGTTAACAGCAATGTGCCCACGCCAAGTTCTTGGTTTTGACAAATACACTATAGCAAAATAAGACATTAATAATGTGAGGGTCGCCTGAGTGGCTCAGTGGGTTAAGTGGGTTAAAGCCTCTGCCTTCGGCTTAGGTCATGATCCCAGGGTCCTAGGATGGAGCCCCGCATCGGGCTCTCTGCTAGGCAGGGAGCCTGCTTTCCCCTCTCTCTCTGCTTGCCTCTCTGCCTACTTGTGATCTCTGTCTGTCAAATAAATAAATAAAAACTTAAAAAAAAAGACATTAATAATGTGAGGAATAATGCTAACCTGATATTAATGTTATAAGATGTTAATATGAGGGGAATAATGGGTAAGAGAACTCTCTATATTATCTTTATAACTTTTCTGTAAATCTAAAATGATTCCAAAATATGAAGTTCACTTAAAAAAATAAAGCTTTTCCAAGTTCTCATGAGGAATAAAATAAAACAGGTGGCCCTACCATAAGACTTTTGGAAGAAAAGTTTGGGTGCCCTTTTTTTCCTTCTCTGTTTGGTCTCAGGAACCCTCAGTGGGCTGAGTCAGGGAGGAATGGGGACATTTCCTTGGGGTTGGGTGAGTCTGTTTCAACAAGAGAAACTGCTGTCACAACAATATAAATAAAATAAATTCCCTTGATGTTGAGATTTGAATCATGTGTGCATTCAGATGGTGTCCAGGTTCTTTCTTTGGTGGAAATGGCTCCAGATGGAGAAGGTCTAGAGGCCAGAGTTTTGGGGTCACAGATGCTAATGGCCAGCAAGGTGCCAGCTCTGGTGGGGAGTTTCTGAATCTCAGTCTGCCTAGCTATAAAATGGGACAACTTCTCTCTCTCAAAGCGCATGTGAGAGCACTTGGCAAATGGTATGGTAGGTTCAAAAACAAGACCTCAACCTTTTCTACCGTGGGCCAATGAGCGGTTGAGGGTGGGGGAGGGTGTAATCCAGAGCAATCATCCTCAAAATCTGCTTTTGGGGAGGGGATGGGATTTCATGACAACCTGACATCTAGCCCACGTTAGGCATTCATGAAGGGTCAGGGTCAGCTTTACAGGCATGCGACCCATGCAGGTGACCGGGTGACAGGGTTCTGTGCTCAGAAGGGCCCAGGACTTAATTTAATGCTCTGCTGTCACCATCTCAAAATTCTTCATAATTTCTGGACCAAGAGCCCTGCATTTTCACTTTATACCCAGCTGTTGCAAATTATGTCACCAGTCCTGCTGATGGCACTCACTCAGTGGGTACCTGTGTGTGAGGGGTGCAAGCCATCTGGGGTTTTGAGGGCAAGGGGGGAAGGAGCGGCAGAGGGGCAGAGAGGAAGGAGGCAGTGGCTTCCTGGTGTGGGGGGGATAAAATTCTTAGGGAAAGAGCCTGGAGGGGAGGTAGGATTCTGTTAGTTTTCCTGTACTAGGAAACTTGCCTTTTAATTTCCTAAGAAACCTTCAGTAGAACTTCCATTTCTAGTGGTGGGATGGATCTGTTTCTGAAGGGAGAGTGGGTCTGAGTCAGGATTGCGTCCCACTCCACGGCATGCCCGGAGAGGAAGGCCAGGAATGTGTACTTGGTGTGCCCTGTGTACCAGCTGCCATATTGGAGGTGTTTATCCTGAGAGAAGAACAAACCAATAAAGTGAATTAAAAGGGCCCCGCCCACTCTCCTTGATCCAGGCTGAGTCGGGGTGGGGGAACTGGGGGGAGGGTGCAAGGTGGGAGGGTGGGGTGGAGGATGGGGGTTGGGGGGTGTGGGGGTGGGATCTGTTAGTTCTTCAGGTCCCCAAATCCTGGGGTTTGGAGTGGCAGGGACAGTAGTTTCTACTTGAGAACTCAAGTCTTGTGGATCCCTGAGGAAGGAAATCTGGCTAACAGGAAAAGAAGAGGGCATGGATTGCCTTGGGCCTGAATTCCATGTGGAGGCAGGCCAGCCGCTTACCTGCCCCTGACTGTCCCAGCACTGCTCTAGTCACGCCCGTTGGGCCACGTCCATTGGGGCCTGCCCAGCCCACGGCAGACCTTTGCCCCTCCTGAAAGCTGGCCTCGGCCTCTCCCAAAGCACCAATCCGAATCCTCCCTGGTCCTCCAGGGCCAAGGCTGGACCTTTCCTCTGCAGGCTTTTCCAGCACGCAGGACCATAGCACAGTGGGTGTTTGCCAGGCCACAGTCTCAAGGTCCGATGTATTGGGTTTCCACCTGCCCCCAGGTGGAATGGAATGGAAAATTCCCCGATGCCCCATGAGTGCAACGTAGTAAAGGGCTAAGGGTGTGGCCACTGGAGTTAGAGAGACCTGAGTTCCAACGCTGGCTTCAGCAGGGTGATCCTGGGCACGGCACCCAGAGCTCCTGAGCCTGTTTCCCCTCCTCTAAGGGGAGGATGGTGGCCCGCGTTTGTGGGGAGCACAGTAAACTGGGCTGCTGGTGTTAGTGCTGTGACTGACCAGATGGAGGAGGACGACCCTGGACAGACACAAATAACGCAGTGGTCAGTAGTAGACCCTGTGGACCTCTCTGCTCCAGGCAGTGTTCTAAATGCTCTATGTAGGACTCATGTAATCCTTAGGAGAATGCCTCGAGCCTCGGATTATTATTTTCCACATTATGTAGGGAAACCAGAGATCCTCAAACGCTCATTCTGGATTTGCGCACGTTAAGGAGGAGCTGGAATTTACACCCTCTTGTACCTGCACCCTCTAGCTAGGCCAGCCCTCAGCCCCCATCAAACTCCCCCTGCCCCGGAGCCTGAGCCCGACCACTGCCAGCCTCTTCTGACCTGGGGCTGGGAGCCCCCACTGCCTAAGGAAAAAGCCCTTTGTCTTTAAATACTTTTAGCTTTCCAGGTAGCTAACATTTACTAAGCAAAACCCACGCCCCAGGATTTATGCAAAAGATGAAAGTGTTTCATTTAACCCTCAAAAGCAACCCTGAGTTAGGCTCTCATCGTTACCTCCATCTCAGCACAGAGATGGGAGCTGAACTCAGACGGCTTTTATGTAAGTTGCTCAGGGTCACACATTGGAAATGGCAGGTTGGGGACTTGAACCCAGGTTTGGGTGGCCCTCCTCCCCCAATGGAAGCAAACAAATCCCTTCTAACAGCCGGTCCTTGGGGCCCACTGGACTCTCCTTCTGTCTGGAAGCCAGTTCACAAATCACAGCAGCAGACTCTGGGAGGCTGGATGAGAAATGGTCCACCTTCTCCCTGGCTCCAAGAATGTGATGAGGTCAGGGGAACTGGCCTGCCTCTAGCACCTCCTAGCTCTAGCTCCCCCCAGGTTTCCAGAAAGGTAGGTTTTCCTCAAAGGCAGGATGAGGAAGGAGCTGCTTCACTTTCCAGTGACTAGCAGAGGGTGAGTCAGCCCTGGGCCCAGCTAGGTGTTGCCCTGCTTGGAATCTGAGGGCTGGACAAGGTGACGTCACAGGATCCACCCCCCTAGGCCTGGCCACCTTAATGGCCTGAGACTACGCAGAGACTCCAGGCTAGAATGTGATAGTGGGAACATCCCATCCACATTGGGGGCTCCTTCCCACACAATTTGACTTTTTTACAGATTTAGCATGGTTTTTCTGCTCCCTCCTATCCCTGCCCCCAATCATCTCAGCTGGATACTGGGTTCTATAAACAACCTTCCTTGATTGGTTGTTTCATTGAAAAAGACAAAAAAAATGTTCTGGAGATGGATGGTGGTAATGGTCACTTAACAATGTGAATGGACTCCATTTTATTGACCTACACTCAGGAAGGATTAAAATGGTAAGGATTATGTATCCTTTACTACAGTTTTTAAAAGACAAAAAAGAAAATAAATAAATTAATTTTGAAAAATTTCAAATACACGCAATAGTAGAAAAAATATTCCTGTGAATTTCCATATATGTTTTGCTTCTAGCTTTTTTATTTAAATAAAAAAAAATTTTTTAGGTATATTTATTTATTTGAGAGAGAGAGAGTCTCACACACAGAGGCAGAGGGAGAAGCAGACTTCCTGCCAAGCGGAGAGCCTGATGCGGGGCTTGATCCCAGGATGCTGAGATCATAACCTGAGCTGAAGGCAGATGCCTAAGTGACTGAGTCACCCAGGCACACTTGTTCCATGATCACCACGCAACGTGGGACTCAAACTCAGGGCCCTGAGATCAAGACCGGAGCTCAGATCAAGAGTCAGTCACTTAACCAACTGAGCCACCCAGCTGCCCCTCAACCAGCAAAGTTTTTGCCATACTTGCTTCATCTACCCTTGTTTTCTCTCCTTTTCTTTCTAAACATTTTTTATTTTTAAAAGACTGTATTCGGGGCACCTGGGTGGCTCAGTGGGTTAAAGCCTCTGCCTTCGGTTCAGGTCATGATCTCAGGGTCCTGGGATTGAGCCCTGCATCGGGCTCTCTGCTCAGCCTTCCCTTTCCTTCTCTGCCTGCTTCCCTTCCTCTCTCTCTGCCTGCCTCTCTGCCTACCTGTGATCTCTGTCTGTCAAATAAATAAATAAAATCTTTAAAAAAAAAACCTGTATTCACCTTTTACTTATTTATTTTATTATTATTATTATTATTTTTAAAGATTTTATTTATTTATTTGACAGATGGAGATCACAAGTAGGCAGAGAAGCAGGCAGAGAGAGAGAGAGGAGGAAGCAGGTTCCCCGCTGAGCAGAGAGCCCTATGTGGGGCTCGATCCCAGGACCCTGGGATCATGACCTGAGCCGAAGGCAGAGGCTTTAACCCACTGAGCCACCCAGGCGCCCCTTATTATTATTTTTAAAAATAATTTCTACACCCAACATGGGGTTCAAACTCATAACCCCAGATCAAGAGTCTCACGCTCTTCCAGCAGAGCCAGCCAGGTGCCCCCTTTTAAAAATTATTTTAAGCAAATCCCAAACATGATGTCACTTCACCTCTACCTCAGCATTCATCTCTTACAAAGCGGGGGGACATGTTCACATGTAACCTCCATTGTACTGACCACACCTAATACAATGAACAATATTCTCTTTTCCTTGGAAGATTTAAAAATTATACCTGCAGGTCCTCGTAACACAGTCATACCCTGCGCTATTTTTTACTTTCTACTCTACTATAAAGGCTATCATGTGTATTGCTTTTCTTCTGTTGGCTTCCATTAGACTATGAATTCTACAGAGGCCGGAGTCTTTGTTCGCTGATGTATCCTCAGGCTTAGAACAGTGCCTGGCCTTATACTGGATGACTCAATGAATCCTGGCTGAGTGAATGAGGTTATGAATGATTTAGGGCAATCTGAAAATACACCTGCCAGCAACTGAACAAGATAAAATAAATTAAAATTAAGCAGGAAAAGAGAAGACGAAATGAAAATCAGAGTAAGAAGAGGAGGCCAGGAGAGAGGCTAGGTCTGGACTAGGCCGCTGAGACTGACTGATGACAGAGGGGTCCCCAGCTTGGCTCTGAGCTGTGATGCATCCATTTTTGATTTTTTGGGTTTTTCCTGAGATGAAGGCTGGGGACACCTTTCCCATCAAAATAACGAATTATTTCTTCTTAGAGTAACAGAGTTATATGTTTCAGAAAGCTGTTCCTTTATTGCCCTGAAGTGGTGATGGCATCTGGTGAAGTTAACACTGAGAGGCGCAGGAATGTTCTAGATGAGACTCCAGCACCTGGTCCTTTGTCCTTTTGGTCCTGGAAGCATCCCCTCCCCTCACCCGTAACAACCACCTCTCACACCTTTGCTTCTCTTCTTACTAAAAACCAAGGAGACACACAACTATTGAATTATTATGTTGTATGCCTGAAACTAATATAATGTTATGTCATTTGTATCTTGGTTAAAAACAAAGCCAAACCCAAGGAGGGCTCTTCCTGATGGCCACCACGTTTTCCAATCTCGGTTATCAACAGTACAATTTCTGGCGTGTGGTGGGTGTCACATACGGGTAAAAATGGTAGTGAGGACACAGGTTTGGATACCAAGGGGCTGGGATTTCTGGGCCACTGGGGAGATTTATGCAGAGGGTGAGAGAGAATATTTGAAATCAGGAGACTTCCAGAAAAATGGAGCTGGGCAGCCGCTGGAAGTGTGGGGCATTGCTCTTCCAGATTCTTCTAGATGTGATTAGCTTAGCACACGGGTAGAGACCAGCTCAACTCCCTCCTTCCTCCCTTAAGCCATTCTAGTTTCTTACCCACTGAAGAGATGTATGCCCCTGGTGAGCAGACTGTGTTCAAAACTCTACTCAACTCCCTCCTAACCAGCTGGGCATTGGGCTGGAAACCAGGCAGGAGGGTGACTTCACCCACACGGGACTGGTGAGACTTACCAAGGGGCCACCACGTGCCCAGCATCGTGGCTACTACTGCTAACTTCTCAGCTCCCCTGGTACCCGAGTCTACAGATGAATCAGCTCAATTCAAACAGCAGCCAGCAATGGGGGTACTAATGAGTAATAAGAGTAATCATAGTAGAGTAATAACAGCAATAATGATAATAATCCATTGTATCGAGTTCTTCTGTGTCGGCTCCTACCTGTTTCATGTGTATTGGCTCATTTAACCCTCACCATAATCCTGTGAGATGGGTACTATTATGGACCCCGTTTTACATAGGAGGGAACAAGGCATAGACGCTTAAGGACCCTTCTCCCAGCTCCGTGTCTAGAAGATAGAGGGAGAGCTCAAACCCAAATGTGACTGATTTTAAAGCATCTGGGCTCTTCAGGGCAACATTAACCACAGCAGTTGTTTCCCCCAGCTGCATCCATCGTCCAGCAACCCCTCCTTCACCCCAAAGGCAGCCCCAGCCTCCCTCAGACGGAGCCTTTAAGGAGCCCCAGCGTCTGGTGGGACAAGAGCCACGTTGGGCGGATGCTTAGTGCAAGGCAGTTTCACACAGGAAACACATGGTGTGCAGGCTGTCCAGCGGCTGGGGACCGCCTGAAAACCCTCTTGCCTGTCTCCTGATGGAAGGGGGCAGAAGGCAGCCCTCTCCCACTCTGGAACCTGATATGGGGCCACCAGCTGACCCTGAGGGTCACACATTAAGTCAGCCAGAGGAGAGTGGATGCCCACCAGTGGGATGGAGGCCGAAGAGTCTGGAGGGGAGGGGGCTAGAGCATGGGAGTCAGCCAGACCGGTGGGGGTGTGTGTGTAGGGGGGTTAGTGTGCAGCTCAAACAGAAGTATAATGGTGACCAACATGTCATAGGCATTTCCCACGTGCCAGGCCCTTCACATGTGATATAACTATGTCCTCACCTCCACCAAAGTAATGATGTACTATTACTGTCCTCATTTCACAGATGGGAAAGCTGAGGCACACAGGGAGGCCATGTCACTTGCTGGAAACGGGCAGAGTTGGGACTTGAGCCTTGACACATCTGAGGCTAACCCCTGCGTTCTTATGCACCCCACGGACTCTGCTGCCTTCCGGGGCTGTCAGCTGGGCCCCGGCGGGGTTTAAGAGTTGGGGAGACATAGCCAGGCACTAGACTTTCCTGCCCCCATGAGTAATGGACTAGTGGACCTGCCTGCTGGTCTACCTAGAGCAGCTTTTTCTCCCCAGCACCTTAGACAACAGTGACTGGGAAAGACCTTGGCGTCGGGGTCCAGAAACAGGGGTCCACACGCTGGACCCCCACCCCCCTACCCGGGCTTTCTGCTTTACAGCTCCTCAGTCTCTTTAGGGGCGGTTCCTGGCAGCATTATGTGCTCAGCAAATATTTGTCAAATGGCTGAGTGAGCGAACAAAAGAAGGAAAATATATAGCCTTTTTTCTCAATATCACCCTGGGCTTTTTCTCTTGTATTACCGTATTTCATATTTTGCCCATCATAGGAAGTACATTTTCCACATTTTATCACCTGAAACTGGGTCGATAAATCTCCCAATTGCTGTCGGCAAGGTGACAGTCGTGATAAAACTGTCATTGCCTGAAAAATATCTTGATCCATTTATTTCAACGACACTTTCCTTTTTATGTACACAGAGATGATAAGTCATGAGATAAAGGAACTCTTCCAGTGAGGAAATAGATAAACATTCTAAGTGAGAATAGCTTTCTGTCAGTTTAAATGGCACAGTTTTGGGTTTTTTTTGTCTTAGCGGCACTGGAAATAATGATGCATTCTTATGATCCAAAACATTTTGGAGTCAACGACACACAGCATGTCAGGAACATGCTGTGTGTTCCTGAAGATGAAAACAGCTCACAAGCACTGAGCTCTTTCCAGGCCTTACATTCACTCTCTAATTATCACCTAGATAATTACCACCTCGATATTTTTACGGTTCCCGTCTTACCATTTACGGTTCCCATCTTACCAGTGGGGAGACCGAGGCACAGAAGAGTTAATTAACTTCCTCATGGTCACCCAGTCAACGAGAGGCAGAGCCAAGACTTGGCCAGTAGCAAGTTCATACCAGAGCCTGGGTGCCAACCACGGGCATACCCTGCCCCCCCACTGCACCAGTGAAGAGAAACAATGGGGCTATCGTTTTCTATTTTTAACACCTGCTGCAGTAAAGCATCAGTCTGTCAACATTTATGGAGCATGGGTGTGTGGAATGAGCCCTGTGCAGGGGGGCCATGGGGAATCCCAGTGAAAAGACCCCAAGCCTTTCTAAGTGTACCAGGTCGTTCTAGGTGGACAGAACTGTCACACACCATACTAACTTACACACCCATGTAAGTAATGGTCACAGATGATTTCCATGCAAGCTGGGTATTCTAAGTACTAGAAGGAGTAGAATGGAGGGGCTCAGCCAGTGGGACAGCCCAGTAGGGCTTCATGGAGGTGGTAACCTAAATCTATAAACCTCCTCTGGGTTCAACAGTGCAGCCGCCTGCCCATGAGAGGAGGCAGATTTCACAGGGAGGTGGTGCCCTTGCCTACAACCTGCTTTGCCCCTGTGTAGCTGTCCCAGCTGGTACTTCAGCCCAGACCTTGGCCTTGGCCCCTCTACTGAGCCAAGCAGGCTATGAGTCAGGGGAACACAATGCCTTGAGCCTCCTGAGAGGCAGAAATCCAGCTGCCGTGTACTTTCTGGGCAGCGACAGTCACCAAGTCTCAGATCCTGACAGAGAGGGTGGCTTCTCCATGTCAAGGCCACTGGCTCCTCCTTGGCTGGCCCAGATCAAAGACTGGTCAGTTCATGCTGCCTAATGACTGGTGTAGCTCTGGGTTCAAGTCAGATTAGTTATTTCACAAGCGTGACATTGGCTTGCCCTGCTGAGCCTGCTTCCGCTTTCCTAGAATGGGATGTTAGTAGAATTGACTTTTCAGTATTTCTGGGAGGATTTAGAGAAAAGGCCCACAGGCTCCATGCTCAGCACAGTGACTGGCAACAGGGAACACTTGGGAGTGGGAGCTGGTTGATGGTGGGAGATGCCTGCAGGGGCCAGAGTCAGACTCTCAGTTGCCTGGGAGGAGCCGACAGATGACCTGCTCTGAGCCTCAGCTGAGGTCTCCAAAGAACCGGGTCAGAGCAGGATTGTGGTGATGCGGTAACAAACTCCCATACCGCCAGTCCTTAATCTCAGGTTTTGTGATGATCTTGCTCGGCTCTGGCAAATAACTCCAAATTGTCTCCATTTTGCAGAAAGGAGAAAGCACAAATAAGCGGAGGACCTCCCCCTAAGTCCTGGGAAGGCCTGGCTGAGGGTCTTCAGGCTGCACCATTAGTGCCCCTGCCTCCCCCTTACCCTCCAGTTCTGATGAAGAATCAGAGTGTGCAGATGATAATGCTCAGGCTGTGACAACAGTCTCAGGTGCTTCGATCAGCTCAAAGCACAGACTTCAGACTCCTCGTCTAGTGTGTCTGCTGACTCAGTCTTCCTCCGTGTGGCCGTCCTCCCTGAACAGGTCCTTGTGAGCTCTGGTGCAAGTGCCTAGGGGGACAGTTGCCCCCAGGGTCCCTCAGTCACTAATGAGTGGAGGGACAGTGAAATCAGTGTGTGTCCACCATGTTATTTCTCCCATCCAAGTACTAACCAGGCCCGGCCCTGCTTAGCTTCCGAGATCAGACGAGATCAGGCGTGTTCAGGGTGGTATGGCCGTAGACCACCACGTTTTCTTTTAAGCCTCATAAAAGCCCCCTAAAGCATGTGTCAGGCCCCATTTTACACAAGAGAAACCCAAGCCCCAGAGAAGTTAAGAAATCTGCCTGAGGTTACCCAGCTTAGACACAGCAGGTTCAGGCTTCCAACCGACTGAAAGGGGAAAAGCAAGGGAAGAAGGAGCAGGAAACTCTGGGGTTACTGAGTGTGCCCTACATTGCCTGGCCCCTTACCACGTCAGTGCCTGCTGCCAGCTGCCAGGACCTGACGTGCCCTGGAATTAGCATCCCTCCATCCTGGTGTCCTCAAGGGCGTGGAAGGGAGATGGAGCATAAAAAGTCCAGCTCCCAGGTCCCTCCACAGTACTGCTGAGATCCTACAATGCACAGAACAGTCCCAACAGTGAAGGATTATCTGGTCCCAAATGTCAAGAGTGCTGAGGTTGAAGCTCCCTCACTATTAACTAAGACACTGAGTGGCCCTTTCCCGGTGATAACCCTCCAGCATCCTAGCCCAACTGGCATGGCCTCCCAGAGGCTGGGTCTGCAAGGTCTAGATGGGTAGGGCCGGCCCCTGGCATCCCCTGGCTTTGGCCTGGCTTCATCTCTTCCCCTTTGACTACCCATCCATTCCGGGTGGTTCTGCCACTTTCCCGGCCCCACAACAAGATCCAGTGCCAAGGTGGGCAAGGAAGGCAAGGCCTGTTCAGTCGGGACACCCCCCCC
>ML102437.1:34250-55628 GCA_003697995.1 Taxidea taxus jeffersonii | reverse complement strand
TTTATAAACCTGCATTCTCCCCTCCTAACTCCAAGTACACTTTCAATATTGGTGGATTCTCTGTCTCCCAGATTATAATCCCTAAGGCCCCAAATAAATTCTATGGGTACTTTACAACCTCTTCTTGATAAACATATATATATATTCATTAGCTTAACATTATATATTGATATGCAACCCAGCATTAACTTTTCAGATGTGATTGTTTTTAGTTAATTTTGAGAGTAACTTCACCAAATTTAAAAACCATCTTCTTTTACAATGTGATGTTATCATTAATGTTTAGTTTGGCAGCAAACTCACTAATTCACAAAATGTATTTTTGTCTCTTTATACTTACAAAAAAAACTGGAATAAAAGCAGAATACATTAAGCTGAATTTACATCATTCTGTAAATGAAGAAATGTAACTTGATTTTTGACATCACAGCTTCATATGTAAGTTCACAGGCTTTGTTTCTATATTTTAGGAATAATCAGATTTAAAAAGCAGTATGTGACATGTTTAAGACCATGGGCTCTGGAGCCAGATTGCCTAGTTTTAAATCTCAGCTCCACTACTTTCTAGTGCTGTAACTCTGACCTTTTGATCTATTTTATAAAATTAGAATAATAACAGGTTATTGTATAGATGAAGTGAACACAAATTAATACACATGAAGCACTTAGAACAGCACTTTCACATGGTAAACATTCAATAAATATTTGCCAATATGGTCAGATAATGTCTATAAACAAACTGAGGGGGGTGGGAGGGAGAGGGTTTGGGAGACGGTGGTGGGGTTACATTATATGTTTAAATAAAGCTTAAAAAAAATCAATTATTGAAAATTCTGAAAAAAAAAATCCATTGTAGAATCTATCCTGGGGCACCTGAATAGCACAGCCGATTGGGTTTCCAACTCTTGGTTTCGGTTCAGGTCATCATATCAGCGGGGTGGGATGGCTCCATGCTCAGCACAGAGTCTGCTTCAAATTCATTCTCCCTCTCCCTCTCCCTCTGCCCTTCCTGCTCATGCTCTTCCCCTCTAAAATAAATAAATAAATAAATAAACAAATAATATCTTTTTTACAAAGTTTAGAATCTATCCTGACAGTGAATAAAAGTTGCATGATACAGAACTATGATATATTTTATTCCAAATATTTCATAAAGTCCTAAAATCAGACACTTTCATTGACTACAAAATACCACTTTATTCCAACAGCCACAAGGATGAAGATGGAAGTTGGAAATCCAGGCATGATCCTATCACTCACCTAGTTAAATTCTTCAATGGTTCTCCACTAATAAAGTTCACATTAATTTAAATGGCTTACATACCCCTTCATGATCTTGTACTTGCTTGTTCATCTAACCTCATTTCTCACTTTTCCTGTCCAACTTTAACACCTGCCCACCCTAACCACAAATGCACACACACACGCACACATTATTTTCACTAAAAATATGAGATTCTGCAGAAAAGTAATTTCACTCTCACATTTCCAGGTCTCACCCATGCTATTCATATTGTCTGAAATATTCTTCCACCCATTTTTTCTACTATAGAATTACTTTAAAAGTGAGAGCTGGGAACAAGCCAGCTTATCAAAAGAGGACTGGATAAATTATTCTTTGTTGATCTGGGTATATTACGAGGGCAGCTCTTTTTTTTATTTTTTAAAACTATTTATTTATTTATTTTTGACAGAGAGAGATCACAAGTAGGCAGAGAGGCAGGCAGAGAGAGAGAGAGAGAGAGAGAGGAGGAAGCAGGCTCCCTGCTGAGCAGAGAGCCCTATTCGGGGCTTGATCCCAGGACCCCGAGACCATGACCTGAGCCGAAGGCAGAGGCTCAACCCAATGAGCCATCCAGGGACCCTATGAGGACAGCTCCTAAGGTAAAGTGAAGAATTCATTCATTTAACAAATATTTACTGAGCATCTTCTATACACTCTTCTAAATTTTGGAGATTAGTGAGCAAAACAGACAAAAATTTTACCTCCCAAAATGAGATAAATCTATGTTAAGGGGACAAAAAAGCAAGTTGCATAACATATTTTTATTTTAAAAATTCCATTTTTAAAATAGGCTAGCAGGGATAGAGGAAAGAGAGAATTTTATGTTATAACTTTATATACTTCTGTATTCTATTGTATAATAATGTACAGTGATAAGTGATACTATGCAATTCTTAGAATTATTAAGAACAAAATATCTCAACACTCACACTCACCATACACCCATGGAGGGGGTGTGGAAGGCCCCATTCCCCAGGTGTCTTGGCTGCAGTACAATGCGATTGTCTAAAACCACAGGAAAAATGGTGGAAAATTTACCATCACCATTGCCAGAAAGAACAATTTATGGCTTTGTTATTTTCTTAAGCTCCCAATCTGGCTACGTACTATATTTCATGGGGGCTTTTATTCCTGAATCTTGACTAAGCTCCATATGCTAAATCTATTGGCCTCAAAAATATTGAGCAGTTGGCATGGCCTGTCTACCTCTTCCTTACTATAGTAATTGGTTATGTCCTATCATTTGAAATAAACAGGATAAATACAACTACACTAATCTTCATTCATATAATCACAGGTAACTATGCTAATAATCAGAAGAAATACCAAGAAGAGGCCATCCCAGCTTTAAGAGATTGTCCCATTAGTAAAATAAACCAAATGGTCTTTCTTGTAGTCAAAGAACTTTACACCAAAAATTGAGATCTATGTCGACTAATACCAACTATTTACTTCGTTTTTGACATAATACTTTTGACCATAATTATTTTAACTATCTCTCTTATTAATATTTAACATTGAAAGGTAAAAAAATTAAGTTGAATTTCTCTGATGTTGAGTTCCATTAATATCATTAAATGTTCTCAAATATTAGTTATAATGGACAGACTAAATAAAATCATGTGTTAAAAAAAGAATAAAGGGGGGTTTGGGTGGTTCAGTGAATTAAGCCTCTGCCTTCAGCTCAGGTCATGATCTCAGGGTGCTGGGATTGAGCCCCACATCGGGCTCTTTGGTCAGGAGGGAGCCTGCGTCCCCCTCTCTCTCTCTGCCTGTCTCTCTGCCTCCTTGTGATCTCTCTCTCTCTCTGTGTCAAAATAAATAAATAAATCTCTATTAAAAAAAGAATAAAATCTCTCTCTCTCAAGGGCACATAATTATTTATAAGTTATTTCTTCCCAACATAAAGAAAAAAATTTCTACTAAAGATCATGTGAAGAAAGTTAAGGGAATAGAATTTGAGGTGAGAAGATATTTAAAGAAATTAGTTTCCTTCTAAATTAACATTTTAAAATAATTGTGTATATACTGAATAATAATCAAAGACTTAAAAAAATATTTAACTTAGAAGAGAATGTTTATTCCTCTCACTACCATCATATTTACATCTATCACTTGACTCATGCTTTTCAAAAAGCATTTTGGCCACCACTGGGGCCCACTTTTATATGAATGCTATATATGTAAAACTCTGTTTATAATGTTACTGATCTTTTTTCTTTTCACTGCACTGACATTTGGTCTAAATGGTGCAAAACTAATGATAAGTAAAATTACTGGTGCCTTACCATAAATCAAGTCAGTGACACTGAATTGTACTAGTTAGCAGTCATTGAAGTCTTTGTAACCACACACATGTACTTTTCATTTTTTCTTCTTCCAAGATTGTATTTAAACTTGTTAGTTAATATATAATGTAGTATTGGTTTCAGGAGTAGAATTTAGTAATTCATCACTTACATATAACACCCAGTATCACAAGTGTATGTGTATTTTCTTTAATGTCAGTTTCACTTAAAAATTCTTGATAAAACAGTAAAAAAAAATTAACTTATTAAACCTCAACTTAGAGTGTACTTTATAATATATGTAACCAAATTATAAGAACATATAAAGTATTTCTGCTACATACCAAAATAACAATAGTTTTCTTGATGAAAAGGACTTGTGTGAATCTTCAAGATCCAAACTAATGGCTTTTTTCCATAGAACACCAATTTTTCTTGACAGAATGAATGACAGGCACAGAATGTATTCAAACTAGGGTTTTTGTGGTTTTTTAAAAAATTCAAGTACAGCTAACATAAGTGGTATATTAGTTTCAGGTGTACAATATAATAATTCAACAATTCTATACATTAAGCAGTACTCATCATGGTAAGTGTATTCTTAATCCCCTTCACATATTTCACCAATGCCCTCCCCTTCTGGTAACCACCAGTTTGTTCTCTATAATGAAGAGTCTGGTTTTTTGTCTTTTTTCTTTGTTCATTTTTTTTGTTTGTTTCTTAAATTCCATATATTACTGAAATCATGTGGTTATTTGCCTTTCTCTGACTGACTTTATTTCACATTTTGCATTATACCTTCTAGATCCATCCATGTTGTTGCAAATGGCAAGAGTTCATTTCTTTTTGTGGCTGGGTAATATTCCATTGTATATACCACATTTTCTTAACCTATTCATGTACGAATAGACAATTGGGTTGCTTCCATATCTTGGATTTTTAAAAGACATTTTCTCAAAAATATTATTATTATGAAGTGAGCCTTTTCACTTCAAGGAAAACAACTGGCTGTATTTGTTTTTAACAATAAAATCCAAATTAACAAATGTGATATTAATGAATGTGATTATTTTATATTATATCATGAAATATGTCAACATTTGGAAGGTCTGTATAACTCAGTGATCCAATATTTTCCAAATGACCATACCATGTCATAAAATCATACAATGCTAAAAGATCCATTCAAAGTACAAGTTAGACCAATGGTATTAAAATATAAAGAGCTCATTATGTTTCAGATTTTAAGTCACAATTAACTTTTATATTACTTGTAAATTATAATACAAAGAATATCCACAATTATCTATAAAAGTTATTAAAATATTTCATTTTCTAAACCGTATATGCATAGTATTTCATATACTTCAACCAAAACAACATATTGTAGCAGACTGAATGCAGGAGCAGCCATGAGAATTTAAATATGTTGTGTGATACCTGACATTAAATAAATTTGCCAAAAAGTGAAATAATGCTACTCATCTCACTAAATTATGCTTTAGACATTAAAGCTATTTTTATTAAATGTTATTTATTTTAACAACACATTTGTTATTTTAAATTAATTAATAAATATTTAACATTTTTCTCAGTCTTAATTTCTAATACAAAATATGTTAATAGACAAAAACCATATAAACAAAAGTACTTTGGGTCTTCATGAATGTTTAAGAGTATTAAAATAGACCTAAAATTGCTGACCTATATGTAAACAATTCTAAGACATCAGTCTCATCAAACTACAGGCAAATTGAGTTAACTGCTCACCCAATTCCAAAGACATGGGAAGCACTTAAATATGTGCTAAATATAAAAGATCCTCAAAACTATTCCAGGGGCGCCTGGGTGGCTCAGTGGGTTGAAGCTTCTGCCTTCGGCTCAGGTCATGATCCCAGAGTCCTAGGATCGAGCCCTGTGTCGGGCTCTCTGCTTGGTAGGGAGCCTGCTTCCCCCCCCCCCTCGGTCTGCCTCTCTGCCTACTTGTGATCTCTGTCTGTCAAATAAATAAATAAAATCTTTAAAAAAAAACTATTCCAGAAAAAATACAATTTTGGAATGAATGAAAAGTATAGATTTTAAATTAGAACTGAATTAAAAACTAGCTCTACAACTTACTACATTTATGGTTTGGGACAATTATTTGTGCTTTTTCTGAGCCTTTGTTTCTTCATATATAAAATAAGATTTATAATATCTGTCCAATAGAACTGTTGTTAAATATTAATAAATAAATATTGTTCAATATTGTTAAATAAAAGGGTGAGATGTGGAGCAGTTAGAACTCTTACACAGTGCAAATGGCAAGATTTCAGGGTTTTTGATGGTTGCATCCCATCAAATGTATTCCATTGTAATTTGCAATGACATGGATGGAACTAGAGGGTATTACACTAAGCAAAATAAGTCACTCAGAGAAAGACAATTATCATATGATTTCACTGATATGAGGAATTTGAGAGGCAGCGCGGGGGGGTCATAGGGGAAGGGAGGGAAAATGAAACAAGATGGGACCAGGGAGGGAGATGCACCATAAGAGACTCTTAATCTCAGGAAATGAACTGAGGGCTGCTGGAGGGGAGGAGGGTGGAAGGGATAGGGCGGCTGTGTGATGGACAATGGGGAGGGTATGTGCTATGCTGAGCGCTGTGAGATGTGTAAGCCTGATGATTCACAGACCTGTACCCCTGAAACAAATAATACATTATATGTTAGTTTAAAAAAAAAAGAACTTTTATAAACTGCTGGCAATAATGAAAGTAGTGCAGCTGCTTTGGAAAATAGTCTGTTGGTTCCTCAAAAGGAACTGGGTACATATAACCAAGAGGAATGAAAGCATATATCCACACCAGAACTTGTACAATATTCATTGCAATATTGATCATAATAACCAAAAAATGGAAGCAACCCATGTCCATCAACTGATGAGAGGCTAGATAAAATGTGGCACAGATCCATTTAATGGAATATTATTTGCCACTGAAAAGGAATAAAATACTAATACCTGCCACAATACTGATGAACTTGGAAAACATTGTGCTAAATGAAAGAAGCTCATCACAACAAAACAAAACAAAACAAACAAAAAACCCAAAACCAAAAAACAAACAAACCACACACACACAAAAACATATAATTCCATTTATATGAAATGTCCGAAATAGGCAAATCTACAGAGATAGAAATACATTAGTGGTTGCTTGGGGCTAGGAAATTTGGAGGGAAATGGAGGCTGACTGCATAAGGGTAAGGTATTCCTTCAGAGGAATTGATGGTGGTGACAATTGCACAACTCAATGAAAATGTTTTCAAAAAATCAACTGAACTGTACTCTTTAAGTGGATGATTTATGATCATCCACTTTATGATATATGAATTATATCTCAATAAAGACATTGCTAAACAAACAGCAAACAAAGGTGAAAATGCCTATCAAAATGCATGACACACACCAGAAGTTCAATAAATGCTTTGCTTTGTCTTGGTCATAACCCATATGTCTTTCAAAATCCACTCACAAACCTAAGATATATCACAAAGTTTTGAAGTCAGTTATTTAGACCATGGTAAATATTTAAATATCGATGATCAACAAACACTATAATGTATTCACAAAAGAAATTCCTATTTTCATGGCACCTAAAGGGCTCAGTCAGTTAAGCATCCAACTCTTGCTTTTGGTTTAGGTCGTGATCTCAGGGTCATGGGACCGAACCTTATGTCAGGCTCCATGCTGGGCGTGGAGCCTGCCTGCGGTTCTCTCTCTCCCTCTTCCTCCTCCCCCCACCCCATTCATGCTCTCTCTCTCTCTCTCTGAAAAGTAAAAAAAGAAATTCCTATTTTCATGTCTAGTTATTCTTATTGATATTACAGAAACTATCCCTTTTTAAAAATCTGCAAAATGTGAATGAATAAACAGGATTGAACTTCTAAGATTCCTTGCAGTTATTTAATATGACTGAAATTTAATATCTGATTTAAATTTTGGTGTCTTAATTGAGGCTTCCTAGTATGAACTATGTTTCAGGAAAAAAAGCAGAAAATCTTGTATATGAGGTATGAGAAAATCGCTTAGCAGATACTTATGGACAACTTCCCTCAGTTAAATTGCTATTTATGAAAAAAAATTAAGCAATCTCTATCTCATAATTCCTCTTTTTACTAAAGAATAAAATTATTATATAGTAAAGTTTTTGGTATTGCAAATTCATTGACTATAAAGGTTACCTTGAAAAAATATCCAATATGTGTCAAGAATAATCATACTAGGAAGCAAAACACACTCTAGAACTATTGTCCTTTAGAATGGAAACAAAACTATCTATGCTCTTGCCTACTTCAGTCTTGTATTTGTGATGTCCGGTTAAAAGAGGAAATTTTTGTATCTGAGTTTCCAATTTTAGATCTTCCCATTGGCATAAGTGAGCAGACATATCTTGTGTATTGCGGCATAAGCTAAATAGAACTTCCATTTAGAAGCAAAAGCATACTAGTGAAGCCAGGGTGAGGAAACAGAAGAATAAAAGCAATTTCTCAGTCTTCTCTGACATTCACAGGTTTCTTATACATCTCTCTAATTTACTACATTCATTCCATCATTCATTGAGTAAATATTTGTTATATACCTTGGATTAAGCAGTGAACTCACACATACCCTGTTTTCATTCAACTTACCATTGAGTGGAGAAATTCAGATAACAAAATAAATTAAAAATTAAAAAGTATATCAAGATGCAGCAAATGTTATAGAAAAAGAAAAAGGCTAAATAGGTAGAAGAGGTTCCAACGTTAAACAGGATGGTCATGATAGGTCTCTCTGAGAATGACAATTAAGCAAGAACTTAGAAATGTTCTGAGGAAGAACTGGAAAAATGATTCAAGAAAGTATTGAGGAGGAGCGCTTGGGTGGCTCAGTGGGTTAAGCCTCTGCCTTTGGCTCAGGTCATGATCTCAGGGTCCTGGGATCAAGCCCCACATCCCGCTCTCTGCTCATCAGGGAGCCTGTTTCCCCCCTCTCTCTGCCTGCCTCTCTGCTCACTTGTGATTTCTCTGTCAAAATAAATAAATGAAATCTAAAAAAAAAAAAAAAAAGTATTGGGGAGTAGAGCATTCCAAGAAGATTAAACAACAAATGCAATGGTCCTGAGGTGTGTGACTATTTGAAGAACACTAGGATGTAAACATACCATAATAAAAAAGAGCAAAGGGAAGAGGTGGTATTTTGATACAGTAAATATATATTTGGTCCTCATCCCCAATTCCTGGCATAGAGCTTCAAAAATCTTTGTAATTTCCTGAGTGGTAAGAGTGAGAGGAGTGTCTCTTACTCATAATAAGCCCCTCTCAACTGTACCTGAGTTTATGTTTATGAGGTGATTCTTAATGAGCCCCTAGGTAGTTCCAGGAAATGGGCTGGTTGCCAGAGGAACCAACTGTGTGATTAGAGATTTGGAACTTTCAGCCCTACTCCTGACCTCTGGGAAGGGGAGAGAGGCTGGGGATTGAGTTAATCACCAATAGCCAGGGATTTAATCAATCATACCTATGTAATGGAGTCCCATAAAAACCCTGAATGAAGGGGTCCATAGAACTTCAGAGTTGGTGAATGCACCCTTATCCCAGGAGGATGGAGCATCCCATACACCATAGGAAAAGAACCACCCTTGGGACTTTCCAGACCTTGCCCCACATACCTCTTTATTTTTATCCTTTATAACAAAAGTAATAGTAGAGGGTTTCCCTGACTTATGTGGGCCACTATAGCAAATAATCAAACTGTAGACAGGGTTTGGGAACTCCTGATTTGTAACCAACTTGGACAGAAGTGTGGATAACCTGAAGACCCATGATTTGTAATTGGTGTCTGAAGCGGGGGGGGGGCAGTCATGTGGGATTAAGCCTTTAATCTGTTGTGGGGGCAGTCTGCTAACTCTGGCTTGTTATATTCTCCATGAGTCGATGTCTACAGAGCACTGAAGAATTGTTTGGTGTGGAAAACGCGCATTTCCTTGGTGTCTAGAAATGTTTTTAGTAGAAAAACAGTTCTCCTTTAGGAAAGTAAGAGAAGATGAAGTTAGACAAGAAAGAGAAGGACATATCAATCTTGTAGGGCCTTTTGGGCCATCGTAGGGGCTTTGGCCTTTATTCAAATTAATATGAGAATCTATTAGAGGGTTTTCAGACAAAGGAGTGATACGACTTAACTGATACTTTTAAAAGGACCCAACTCACTTCTCTGTGGAGAACAGACTGTCCGGAGACAAGGGAGAAAGCAGAGAACGTCAATTAAGAGGCTAATACAATAATCCAGGCAGGAGAGATGGGTGGCCTGGACCAAGAAATGGTAGTTGCAAATCTAAACTGGGTAACTTGAGAAGAGTTAAATATTTACAAAAATATGGGACAAGTTTTAAGGAAAACAAGGAATAGTAATATACCCAGGAGCTAGTTATAGAATGAAGCTGTTATCATACAAAGCCTAATGCATAGGGGGAAAGGATGGTTGCTAGAACATAGAGAATGTAGTTGTATGGAGAGGGTCACGAAAGGGTCACAACCAAACTACAGCCATCTGGCAAGGAAAGAGCCGTGGAGAGGAAGAAGACACCAACCTTACTATTCTCCAGCTCTCCTGAGTGCTTCTCATTGGTTGAACCCAAATGGAAGTCAAAGAGAGAAGGAACTCAGTAGGGTTCTCAGTGCACAGAGTAAGTTTAGAAGGCATAGTGAGAGGCAAATAGATACTATGTCTTGTAGTGAGGAATCAAGGTGAACTTCAGGGTTTGTGACCTGAGCATGCAGGGCAGAGTTGCTATTTACTGAGATGGGAAAGAATTTAGATACAGGAGATCTGAGAAAGGCATCGGGAATTCCATTGTAGACACCTTAAATTTAAAATGTCCAAGGAGAAATGTACAGAAGAAAACCGAATATATAAATTTGGAGTTCAGGGAGGAGGTCTGGGCTGGAAATATAAATATTAACCCTGGTCATGGATTTGAGATACCAAAGAAAATGTGACACTGATCTATAAATACAAATGATTCCATTTCTTTGAGAGCTAATTCTTTTATTTACTTTGAAGGGAAAAAAATCTTAAATAATATTATAATCAATTCCCTTTTTAGCATCCTCTAAAGCATGAGCTAAAAAAGTTTATAATTATCTGTGTTATAATTATCTGCATATGCTATTATAAGCTGTGACCTCCTTATGGGTAGAAGCCATTTCTTAGTCATCTTTGTCATCCAATACCTAGCATAGAAAGGCCTCTCAAAAATGTTTGACAGATGAGTTGAATTAATGATAATTTAATTAAATGAGAATAGGTTTGGGAGTCATAGGGTGTCCCAAAGGTGTTCTCTAAAATACCATATTAGTGAGAAAATTTTTTTTTGTTTTTTTGGTTTTTTTTTTTTTGTAAAAAAAGTCTCTTCTGGCCAACTGATCCTGATCCATCCTGTAACAGGAGGTCAAGGGGAGGTCAAAGAGTCACACTTTAAACAAAGGAGTCTTAAGCAACTTTGAAAGCTTCTGTTGGCAAAGCAAAAAGCAAAGACTGTGGACAGTCTTGAGTAAAGAGGGTGGCTTGATACCAGATAATAGGAAGTCACATTTATTTGTTTGTTTCCTGTGCTCTTGAGGCAGAACCTGCTTTTATTTTTTTCATGTTAGTTTTACTAAATATAGAGTTTTTCCTTTCAATACTTGTTTTTACACTGTTACTACATATGGGCTTATAAAAAATATTTATGCTACTTTTACATGTTTTCAGTTATATAAATTATACCATATACTAGGTATGTAATTCTGTGTCTTTTTTTTCACGTACTATCATGTTTTTAAATTCATACATATGATATATACAACTCCTGTTTATTTTGACTGCTTCTTTGTTTTGGTTGCTCTTATAAACAATGCTATAGTAAATATTCTTTTTTTAAAGATTTTTATTTTATTTTATTTATTTATTTGACAGAGAGAGATCACAAGTAGGCAGAGAGGCAGGCAGAGAGAGAGAGAGAGAGGGAAGCAGGCTCCCTGCTGAGCAGAGAGCCCGACGCGGGACTCGATCCCAGGACCCCGAGACCATGACCTGAGCCGAAGGCAGCTGCTTAATCCACTGAGCCACCCAGGCGTGCAAAAGTTTCTTTAGAATGTGTACATGTATATCTAAATCTATATCGGTATCTTATCTACCTATCTATCTATTTATCCATACATGCTGGATTGCTAGTTCATAGAATATGTGCATCTTCAACTTTATTAGATATAGCTAAACTCAGAGCAGATACATACACTTAAACTCCCACAAGTAGTTTATGAGAATCCCAGTTCCTTACATTTAATCTTTGCTGGTCTGAGGAATGTAAAATGGTATCTTGTTACTGTTTTAATCTGCATTTCTCTATTATCCAGGCATCCTCTTCTGTGAATTGTCTATTCAATTCTGTGGCAGTATGGAATCAACAAGCTTTGTTTACCCCATGTATTATGGTTCCATATCAATGGCCAGGTCTGTTCAAGAACCTGCATGGCAAAATCAAACAAAAAGCAGTACCTCTGAACAAAGGGATTTGGATTTTCCTCTAGAAGCCACAAAATTGAGTGGGGAGTAGTCACTCAGGGGCATGGGTTTAAGATATTAGAGAAAAGTTAGATGCCAATATAAATGGAAATGGTTCTCTCTTTCTCTGAGAGTTTAATTTACTTTGACAAGGAAGAAAATTATCTTACTCTATTTTTCTTAGCATGTCTAATGTCCCCCTCTCTGTCTTTCCTTGGGTATTGTTTTTATCTCTCTCTCTGACACATATTTAAACACACGATCTGTATTAAATACAACGAAAGAAGCATATATAAAAATATGTGTATTAAATACAATGAAAAATAGCACTCAAAATGGGAAGCTGTCTTGTTGACAATTTGATGAAAGAAATATAGAAGGATCAACTTTCCCATCAGCCATCAGAGGAGATGAGATCATTTCAAGTAACTCACAAAAACCAATATGCTTCACTAAGCACACAGTATACATGCAAGAAAAATAGATTTTAATTAATTTAAACAGTTCTATACTTAAGTATAGATACCATACTACCATGATCCATACCAGCAGGACTTAAATAGATGTTCCTCAGCGAAAAAAATCTCTGTATTTATTGCAACAATATGCAAATCAGTAAAAAAATATGAACACAAATTTCAAAACTAACTTCATATAAAACAATTCTTCCATCAAAATCCTGTTTTCAGAAACCTCACTAAATTTGACATAATACCATTTTTTGGTCTTTTTTAAAGTACAGTGTCATAGAAATGTCTTGTTATAGATACTTGCAGATTCTACATTTCACCAGTTTTAGAACTCTCCAAAAGGCTAGCCTTTATGACTACTATAATATAGAACAATGCTGTCAAATATAGCTTTCTGAGATAATGGAAGTGTTCTATATCTTTGCTGTCCAATGATAGCCACAAATCACATGTGGTAATAAGTATTTGATATGTGGTTCATGTGACTAAGGAATTAAATTTTATTTTTATTTTTCTTGATTTGAATTTGTTAGCCAACATGTGGCAAGTAACTTCTATATTGGGCAGCACAGATTTACAGTAATCTAGAAAAATTTTCCTTTCATCTGGTTATAAATTTCAGTCTCTATACTAAGCAGATAACTAGTACTGGACAACCTCTGCTCTAGGATCAGAGGTCACAAAGACTCTCCTTTCAGGACCACTGGTGGTGACCTATTTCTTGCTCCCTATCAGTGCTGAATTACTGGGTATCTACTATCCAGGGCTTCTGTAACTTCTGTAACTGATTCTCATTTTTAGCAAAGCTTGTATTTGACTCTTGTTATCTAACCTATGGGTGCTTCGATACCTGGATACTAGGTGCTTCATGCTCCTAATTTGTGTCCTTAGGTATCTCTGCTTGCTCCCTTGGAGTGATTCAGCTACGTCAAATAACCATTATCCCCCAGCTCCAGTGAGGCCCGTGTTGATTGACTACATGCTATTTCCTGACAAAAGATTCAGAATTCATATCCTCATTCATGACTTCAGTCCAACCTGAGGTATCTGTCTAACCTATGAGATTTTTTAAACATACTTCTGGGACTGATTTCCTTCCCAAGAAATGAAAATTATTTGAATTGGAAACTGTTTAAGATAATCTGGTTACTTAATTCTCCAAATAACATTGTCCTCTGTATACCCCCATACTCAAAACACTTGTTATTCTATTAGTACCAGCTCTTTCATTTTCCTGATGAGCAAAGAACAAAGCCATTTTTAAAATATTGCAGAAATATCAGAAAATTGTAGTATGAATTGAAAGAACTTTGAGACAAATACTTAATAGATTCCAGTGTGAGATATGGATTATAGGCAAAACAGTAAGTGGTCATTGTAAGTGGGAGATGACAATCTTCCCTTAACTATTTTCTCAAACCTTAATCATTAACCACAATATAATTTATTATTAAAATTCTATTCATGGTTCATAAATTTTTACAGCAGACACACAAAAATACATGTCACTATGCTAGAAATGTAAGAATACTAGCAGCCTAGACAGCATCTAGAGTTTCTAAAGTTTATATTCTACAATTATTCTCATGATATATCCTCACCCTATCAACTATCTAATGACCAGAGAGGATTCACTGTTGAACTGCAGACCCGATTGCCCTAAAAAGCCAGAATAATATTAAATAATCCTTGTTGGAAAATAAAAATCCAAAGTACAATAAAAGATAAGATCCCCAAACCTGAAGAATTTAAATTAATAGAAAAGAGAAAATCTATGGTAGCTGAATTTGAAAAGAAAATCTAGAGATATTAAAAAGTCAAAAAAAAATCCCACTAACTCAAAAAAAAAGCAATTTCTGGTTTTTTTTTGTTTGTCTGATTGTTTTTGTTTTTCTGTTTAGCTCAAAGAGACTTGGACACTTGGAAAATGCATGAGGAAACATGTCCCAATAATGACCAGAAGAGATATTAGCACATCTTGGTAGAAAAAGCATAAATCTGAAGCATTATATAGTCCTCCATTCAAATCCTGGATTGTCCATTATTATCTTGGTGTCTTGAGAAAAATTTTCCTGAGCCTCTGTTCCTTCCTTTGCAAAAGGAGGATAATGTTGTCGACCTCATGCTGTTGGTTTGAGGATTAAGTAAGAAAAAATAAACAAAAGCTCTGTGACACACAGTATTTGCCCAATAAATGTGCTTTTGACAGCACCCTCCGCTCCTGCTTCTCTGTAGGTCTTTAAAAACCAACCTTAAAAAAAAAAAAAAAAAACTTACCTGAGTGGTGGAAAATACGAAATATTATAAACTCCACAGAGTCTAACACAATGGTGGGCAAATAATAAGGACTAAAAAAAGATTTGTGGATTGATTGAGATTCTATAAATGCATTCCTTCTTAAAAGCAAAGAGATGGATGAGATGAATTCTGAAGATCCCTTCCTGGTTCTGAGATTAACTTTCTAGTAAGAAAGTTTCTGTCAGTGTCAACCACAATAAGAATAGGTTCATCATGAAGGCAAAAATGGAAATTTTTTTTCCTGGTCCTACCTCTAGTTTTCTTTATGAAATACAATACAGAAAATCTCCTCAGGGTCCTTCCTGCAATCTTAAGTAAACTCTTCTTTCTAAATTGAAAAAATCCCAACTATTTTTCTCCAGTATTTTAGTTCATCTCATTCATCACTTCTTACTCATTTGTTTCTTGTTCATTAATTCCGATTCCATCTCAGACAAGCCTTTGTAAATATTTAAAAGATGTTCCAGGGAGGGAGAGCACCATATCCGGTAGTGGTAATCCCCTTCTCTTCTTCCTGACACCAACACTGAATATTATGCAGAGAAGAAGACCAGGGAAAAGTAACAGTTACTCCAGTAAAATGCTTTTCAGCATCCATCTGAGAGGACAACCTTAAACCACTGATAGTCATGGCTGAGAAATACACAGTCAACTGTGGAGATTACAGAAGAGGCATCATGCTTCAAGGCAAATGCCTATTAGCACTAAACTATGGCTGGAAAAATAAAAGAGCTCCTTTCAGTAACCAGTTAACAAGAAATCCAGGACTCTCAATGGTACGAAAGCCTGTGTTTAAGCAAAACCACAGAATGGTTGTGCCCGTTTCGTTTTCTTTAGCTTTCTTAATAAACTTCTATTTATGCTCCCTTGATGTTACCAACTTAAACTTTAGGGTCTCAGTAGGTTTTTCCACATTTCAGCATGGAAAAACTTCTAGCCATATAGAGTCACGCAAAGCACTCTTTGTATCCTTCACTGTCTCTTGAAATCTTGCAACCCAAGCGCAACAGTTGCATATTTAAACTGTAGAGGTAGTTTTACTAACTTGAGGAAAAATATACTCTTGGGTCCAGATAAAACTAAAGTTTTTTTCATTAATATCTCACTGGAAAGTGCCACTTTTTACAGGTAGTAAAAACCTACCTGTTTATAATATGGTGTATGTGTGTGTGTATACATATACACACCTATATACATGTACATATGTGTGTCTGTGTGTGTATACATATTCTTTGAAATTAAAAAAGGAGTTTAAACCTTCATTGTAAAAGGATGATTATGAGCCAATTTTAGAAATGTCTTATATTTGTAAAGATCTGTAGATGTCTTCTACAATCACTCTTCTATAAATAACCACGTTTCTAACAAATCTTAAAATCAGACTGCTTTTGATAGAACACTGATATTTTTCTTCAATAATCTCTACTTCTGTGTCTATTTGAAAAGTTGGTCAAAGACAGGAGCCATGTGCACATATATGGTTTTGATTCCATCTATACTCCTGTCCTAATTCTTGTGGCTTGGAACCATTCCAGGTACTCTGTTTTACCTTGTGGTTTGTATTTGAGATCCCCTTTTCTGACTCATTGCATTCTCCTGATTGACAAACAGATTTAGATATGAAAACAAACAGTTACCTGCCTGTAATTGGTTTCTAACAGCTGCACTGTTGTAGCACTTCTTAACCATGGTGAAGATGCCTCCTAGAGAAACTTCCTGTTTAGTTCATAGGGGTGTGTGTGTGTGTGTGTGTGTGTGTGTGTGTGTGTGTGTATAGGGTTCATGCGCTTGGTTTTGTTTCCTTTTGTTCATTTTATTTTCATTTGTTTGATTGTTTAATTTTTACCATTTGGGAGTCTTTATTGTGACCCAAAAAATTCAGTAATTTCAGTGTACATGATTTATACAATATTAATCTGAAATCTGTATTTCTAATTTTTTAACCCTCCGCAAGTTAAATTTAAATAAGAATGCAGTGGATTTGGGGGCTCCTAGGTGGCTCAGTCAGTTAAATGACTGCCTTGGGCTCAGGTCATGATCCCAGGGTCCAGGGATCCAGCCCCATATGGAGCTCCCTGCTTAACCAGGAGTCTGCTTCTCCCTCTCCCTCTGACTGCCATTCCCCCTGCTTGTGCTCACTTTCTCTCTCTCTCTCTCTCTCTCTGTCAAATAAATAAATAAATAAATATCTTTTAAAAAAAGAATATAAAATGGACTTTAACTTTTTAAACTAATGTGACTTTGAAATTAGAAAATCAAAAATAGTCACTTTTTTCTTTTATTGATTTTAATATAAAGCATAATATTTCAATGGTAGATTAAAATATTAGACTAGAAGTAATAAACTATTATATTTTTAGTAGTTTATCTCATAATGTCAACTGAATTATGTGAAATGTATCAAACTAGTTACAGTATAAGCTACTACTTACATACTACAAACAATTGCAACTCCCTCAACATATCAGGATAAGAGACTGGGACTTTGCATTTTAAAATTCCTGTGGAAATCAAATGTATTTTAAGTATCAGCTCTGATTATTTAATCAGACAACTTGCATTTTGCCCTGGCTAATTTTGAAGGCTGATAATATTTTACTCATAAAAATAATTGTGCACCTGTTGTGATGGAAGCCTAGTTAAACAAATGTTAATAGGAATGTAACTCTTAGCTTTAAGCATAAGAACACAGGTCTCTCATTACTATTACATGAAGAAACATATATTTAAAGCCATGGGATAGATCTCATCTTAAATCTCATCTCTTCCTTAGCCCCAGAGAGATGTTTAAGAATATTATTAAAACATGTACAACGGATAGTTGCATATTAACTTGAAAAGGAACACCAGGCGACGTCTACCGAACAAAACAGATATGGAGTTCCTCCTTCCCATTTAATACCTATGCTCTTCTATCTTATTCTATTCCCTGGCCAAACCATTTTAATGATATTGAATCATTTCTGAGAAACATGTGTACTTTTCCTACCAGCTGATGATCAAAGGAGAAAATAAAAAGTGGGCCTACAAGAGCTGCACCCTATTTGCACTCTTCTTATTTTCAGACTTTTTCAGCATTAGAGATCTTTTTCAGTACCCAAATTCTCTGTGCTTTAAAAAGAATGTGAGGCACTCATGGAAAAGATGGACCTTTGCTCTGCAGATTCTACCATTTTGTAAAGACTTTCTAAGAGCTACCAACTTATGTCTATTTGATCCATTTCCAGGTGTAATCAACTCAAGTACTGAGAAGAGGCTTGAGGAAAAAGAATTTGTCTTAAGTTAAACTAGCTAAATTTTGAGCTCAGTTATATACATCTCTTATTGACTTCTGTAAGACTGTAGCCTTGCAGTTGGATCAAATTCTTTGAGGTTATATTTAAAAGGTAATTTTATTCAAAATTACCTAAACTTTTGAACCCTATCTTTTATAATGCTGGCTCATTTTAATTTTATTTTGGTTGGTGCAATACAAGTTTACAAGCAGAGTTCAGAAAATGTGTGCATTTTTTAAATGACCTAAATTCTCTGTAGTTTTCTTTTTCAATAGTTTAATGCAGACATTTGGATTGAAGGGGAATCACAAATAAACGGAATAATTGCATCAAATTTCCTCAGTGCATTAAATATGCACTCAGTGGTAATTACCAACAGTAGCAACACATTTAAAAATGTAGAGAATAATGTACAATTTATGCCTATTTCAAGGGTCTTATTCATGAAAACACCATTTGGATGAAAATACACACATTTTATTAAGTGGTTAGCCTTAGATTTTTTTTTTTAATTCAGACAAATGACTTAAATAGTAAGTGTGTGGGAGGTCTAGCAGTATGGGCCAGCTCTTAATGTGACATATATATCCCATAAGAATTTCATCACGAGCTGACTCTACAGTAAAGAAATACCCAGGGTGGACCCTGGCACCTAGGATGCTAGGCACAGAGCATTCCTAGGCCTATGAACAGCAATGAGATTACTATCCCACGTATTCTTCTTTCAAGAATCAACTGTATATAAATATTATCACAAATGTATATTTTAAAACTTTTTACATTCATTCAAACAAAAAAGAGACTAAAGTGAACTAGAGCAAATTAATAATAGTGTATAAAGATTTTAAACCATTTTTAGATTTTATGCTTACTAGAAATCTATGTAATTATTAATTATAAAACAATAAATGCACATGTATTGAAATCACATCTATCACAAATATTACACTAAAAAAAAAAAAGAATTCATAGCCACTATATGTCCAGGTCCAGAAATGATACACATAAAAATCTCATTTTCACAGCAAGACCTCTAAGTTTTAGCTACCACTATAATAAAATGCCAGAACCAAAATAATATGGAAAATCTCTTAAAGTTTTGAGTAAGAGAATTTTACATGTACATAAGTAAGGTCATTTAATAATACTATAAGGAGTCGGGAGTCATACAATTGCTGTAATAAGATGGGAAGGAAACTGATTAAGCTGGTGTCCACCAGGATTAGCTTACCTAAAAAATGTAAGTTACTTATCAATAAAGTGGTTATCATTTTTTAGTTAAGCCAACATTGAGGACATGGACTACACTGTAAATTTGACATGAGTAGTAACACTGATTTCTTGGAGTATTAGAACTTCTTCTCAATTTTATATATACCTAATCATTTCCTATGAAATAATTTGTGCTATAAGAGATTAATAAATGGTTCCAGGTCCTTATGGGTGGCACATAACTAAATATCCTTGTTTCTATTCCTACTGGTAAACTAATATTTACTAAAGACTTATTTTGTTAGTTATTTTACGATCACTGACAATAATCCTGACCTGCATGTATTTTTTTTCCCACTTTGCAGGTTAGAAAGCTGAATGAAAAATAGGTTAAATAAATTGCTCAATTTATTATACCATGATACAAACCCACATCTGATCAACTCTATATCTGTGTTTATTATGCCACAATTCCTGTTTGTGGCATACAAAGGGAAGAAAGCAACTAACTTCTTTAAGCCAGCAGCTTCATTCAGACTCTTTATGGAACCTAAAACTTTTAAATATAACTGATTTGCTTTGTAGTTCCTACTGAAAATTTCATTTATTATTTTTTATTTTTCATTTATTTATCTATTTTAATTTTCTAGCCCACTGGTTCTCAATGTGTGGTTTATGGACATGTTAGAGATCCAGAGAACTCTCCAAGGTGTCCGTGAGGTCAGTACTATTTTCACAATAGTATTAAGGGATTAGTTTCATGTTACAGTGCTGAGATGTACACTGACAATGCAAATGAAATAGTGGGTGAAAAAGCTCGTTCCTTTGCATGAATCAAAGAGGCCTACCTCTACTAGTAGTCTTTGTATTCTTTACTACCACACACTTGTAGTAAAACAAAAAAATCAGTTTCAATTAAGAATTTCCTCAAGGAAAAAATTAAATAGTGACTATAAAGTATACATATTTTTAAGTTCTTTTTTTTTAGTTTATTTATGTATTTATTTAAGAAATCCCTACACCCAACACGGGGCTTGAACTGACAACCCCAAGAGAAAGAGTTGTATGCTTCTTCAAGTGAACCAGCCAGGTGTCCCGTAAGTACACATATTTTTTTTAATATTTTTATTTATTTATTTGACAGACAGATCACAAGTAGGCAGAGGCAGGCAGAGAGAGAGGAAGGGAAGCAGGCTCCCCACTGAGCAGAGAGCCCGATGTGGGGCTCGATCCCAGGACCCTGGGATCACGACCTGAGCCGAAGGCAGAGGCTTTAACCCACTGAGCCACCCAGGTGCCCCAAGTACACATATTTTTAACATTCTATGTGATGAGAGGCCCCTGGATTGCTCAGTCAGTAGAGCATGTGACTCTTGATCTTGAGTTAGAAGAGTCATGACGGTAGAGTTAAAAAAAAAAGTTTTTAATATTCTGTGTGATGAAAAGGGAAGCATCCCACACTGCTTAATATACCTAAGTATAGTAGTTGTCTCAAGAAAAATCACTTGTGCTATTACTGGAGCTGTAACCTGAAATTTTTCATAGCTTTTTGCATAGAACTCCAATTTTTTTTAAAAGAACAAGACAAAATACCATTAATCATGCTTTAATATTTAGCAAATGAGCATTCAACTTCTAAAAGTAACTGATAGTGTTGGTTAAAATAATATAACTTAAACTTTCAAGCGAAAATTAGATTTTCGGAAAACTTCTGTCTGCCATCATGAGTATGACAATTTCCAGATACTTAAAATTTTTTTCTGGTAAGATTAAAGGTAATAGGGTGCCTGGGTGGCTCAGTGGGTTAAGCCTCTGCCTTCGGCTCGGTCATGATCTCAGGACCTGGGGTCGAGCCCCGAATCGGGCTCTCTGCTCGGCAGGGAGCCTGCTTCCCTCTCCCTCTCTCTCTGCCTGCCTCTCTGCCTACTTGTGATCTCTGTCAAATAAATAAATAAAATCTTTAAAAAAAGAGTAAAAAAAAAAA
>ML102437.1:0-33850 GCA_003697995.1 Taxidea taxus jeffersonii | reverse complement strand
GACTGAGCCACCAAAGCTCCCCTTAATTTTATAACTTTTAAAAGAATTAAATATTTTTAATTTCTCAGGTTTAATTTCTGACACAATTAAGTATTAGTACATATAAGTCACATGAACAAAAAAAATTTAGAATCTTCAATACATTTTAAGATTCCTGAGATCAGGGACGCCTGGGTGGCTCAGCTGCCTTCGGCTCAGGTCATGATCCCAGCGTCTTGGGATCAAATCCCACATCAGGCTCCTTGCTCGGCAGGGAGCCTGCTTCTCCCTCTGCCTCTGCCTGCCTCTCTGTCTGCCTGTGCTCTCTCTCTCACCCTAACAAATAAATAAATAAAATCTTAAAAAAAAAAAGATTCCTGATATCAAAAGTTTAAGGACTGTAGTTCATCGTTTTATCAGCACATATTTACTGTTTCAAGTACTTAACTGTGCCAAATGTTGTTGCCTACCTAGAGTATTTGTGGATTCCCTACTCTATGCTATGCCAAATACTACACATTTTCTCTCTAATCTTCTCAACACAATCTGAAGCTAAGTAGTATAATCCATATTCTCTTATACAAATAAAGAAAAAAATCCTTTCACTTTCATTGAAGACTGCAGTCTTTTTTAAAAAGTCTTTTGTCTCACAATCAGTCTCATAAAAAATAGTCTTTTCTATTGAAAAACCATATACATTGTTTTAAAAAAAAACTACAGTACAAACTATACAGTACAAGCTTAAAATTCAGCCCATCTCATACTTTTTATTTGTTACTTCATAGTCAAAATCTGTTAACAGTTTATTAAATATCCTTCCAGCAATTTTCTGCATATATATAATTTTCCACACAAACTGGAGCATGTAAATACTCTCTTCAGTTTTACTCTCTCACTCTTTATAGTTCCAAAGATGTTCCCCTTATTAGAACCACCAGTAATTCAGATAATATGGAGATGCTATGCTAAAAGTCTCTGAATTGGTGACCCCATTTCTCCCACAACAATGCAGAATCAGTCAAACTTAAGTTGTCTGTAAAGTGTTTTTCTTTGACAGTCAGCTTTGCTTATCTCTTTATTGAGATAAGAAGATGCTACTAAAAATGGGACTAAATTCACCACTGAAAATGTTGTGAAATCAGCATTCCAAGTTATAAAAGAAATTTCTTTCGATTTGCCCCAATACATTTCGCTTCCAGATCCCTACCGTTCTTCCGTTACCCTGTCATCTCTTATTCTACTATGAGCCATCCTCCAATCTACAGGTGTGCTGTAAGGTATGTATATATGAATGGATGTTAAAGGCTATTTTCAATTCTGGGTTTGTACCCTAATACTAAAATAAAAATCATTTATATTCAATGAAATATGAGCTACTTTGATACAGAAAGTTACACCATACGCCAAAGTCTAACACACATCATTAAAGCTTCAGTATGTTTTCACTAATTCCACACAGGAGGATTACAGATGTCCTGCTAGCTAACATTTCCTGGTAAGCAATCTGAATGGCTTCCAGGAAATTGCTAATGACCTCCATTTTACTTAAAATCTAGACTGCAATTAGTAATAGTTTTGCTCCTCCATGCTGGTTATAATGTTTATTTTCATCACAGCAATCAGGAAGAAAAAAGTAAAATGTCTTGTTTTTGAATTATATCAAAATGTATTCTCTTTTATTTCGGCATGTCACCAAATGGACCAATACATATTTAATGTAATCATAATTGTGTAAGAATACTTTGGATCTTCTTTACTTCTAACCAATTTTGTCTCCTTGCCCACTCTAGGCTGTAGCTATTGCTAAAATTAGCACTTTAAAATGGAATCCATAGAAATACTTTGTAATTGTTGACTATTTTTACATGTAACATTTTATAAAACTGAAAATTTTAAAACTAGGTATGATTTTGAAGTAAAGTTCTATGTTTTCACTTATAGTAACTGCTAAAAAAAAGTTTCAGATTTTTATTCAATGAATTTAAGACATGATTATGTGGTTAATGTAATAATAACAAAGAACAACTTCATCCAGTGTTCTATTTATAACCAGAATTTGTTACTAAACTTCAGCATTTTCTTTTATGTAAACATTGATTTCACTAATTAGATCCAACTGATCTTCTCCCCAACATATCGATTTCTTTTAATCCCAACAGTTAACAGTGATTCTACTGTATCACAATGCTTTAGACTTTAATCATATAGTAGTAATTTTAACCGGTAGCTTTTGTTTGAATTTTAATTAAGAAGACCTTGCATCTCCAAATCCAAGTGGCAAGAGGTTTTCATTGCTTATATGAATATCACACAGACTTCAAAAGAAGAAAAAGATGTTTATGACAGAGTACAAAGGAAAACTTTGAAATGTTTACACTCATGCAAAGTCGTATAATTTTAAAAACTATGGGTATTCATGTTATAATGCATATATATCTGTAAAATAGCTGTGATATGAATTTACTGTTAGTAAAAGGAGTTCATAGGTTCACAAATAATAACTCACTATTGATTACAGCACCACCAAAAGACTATGTGAAATGGGCTAAACATGCTATTCTGGGGGAATATTAAGTTTTCACCTTAGTAATTAACCATGGGATTGAAAATGGTAACTTTTCTTTTCTGGATATTGGAGTCCCTACATGGAAAATAAGAGGTTTAGTTACATAATATGTAAAGCTTCTTCAGTTCTAATCTTTTGAGATCCTATGTTTCTAGATGTTACTCTGATGTTCTATAATTACAAAGATTTGTTCAGAAAATAGTGACACTCTACTACATTATTTCATACAAACAGGAAGGTGAAGAAAATTATATGTGCTCCCAATCCCTTTCACAAGCTGGCCTCAGAGCAATACAGCATTTGTCTTAGAAATAACAATTTAGGGGCACCTGGGTGGCTCAGTGGGTTAAAGCCTCTGCCTTCGGCTCAGGTCATGATCCCAGGGTCCTGGGATCGAGCCCCACATCGGGCTCTCTGCTCACAGGGAGCCTGTTTCCCCCCCTCTCTCTGCCTGCCTCTCTGCCTACTTGTAATCTCTCTCTGTCAAATAAATAAATAAAATCTTAAAAAAAAAAAAAAAGAAATAACAATTTAGAATTTTCAAAATACATGAAATCTAAACATCAATACATTACTGTTTTAACTCTTTTACCTATGAGGCAGGAGGAATCACTAGGTATGTGAACTTTGCTGACTTTATTGAAGTTGAAAAGTGGCAGATGATTTGCCTCTAAACACTTCCAGATTTTTTAAGTTCCCTCAGATGAAGAAATTGCTGTAAATTTATAAATGGAAATTCAAGAAAAATTCATTTATAAATGAATATGTAAAGTGTACAGTCAAAGCTCTTGGCAAACCACTTTAGCCCTTCTGTGATTGCCTATAACCAAGACCACAAGTAACTATGAATTGCTATTCCTAAAAAAACAGAGTTTTCTGTAGAAAGGACAATGTATGGAATGACTATAGAGTACTTAGAAATGGTTTAGGCCCTTACTAGAAAAGTGAGCAAACTAGGAAAGAGTACTGGCATTTAAGATAGTAATTTGGGATGCAGGACCCCTGATTCTGTGGGAATGCTATTAGATCCATTCTGACCCTTTGGTGATGACAGCACTAAAGTTACTTCAAGAATGACCTACACTATTTAATCTTCAAAGATCTATCGTGCACTGGGGAGGAAAAATGACTTTTGTGTTCCTGTGCTCTCTTCCAGAGATTTACATTTGCAATCAAAACTAAAAATGAAAACAGGCTCTCATTGGCACACAGCAGCAATAGTATAATAAATTCACACTTTTAACTCAGTATTTGTGCTAAACACAACTATAATATGCTTGTACTATTTGATGCAACACTGTTCCTAATTTTACTTCTCTTGGTACCAACCCTAATGAAGTAACAGGGAGTAATGCTTAAAACCTTGAACAGTAATGTATGGCAGGAACATTTGGGCTCTAGAACAAACCTCTTAGACATATTAGTTGAAAAACTATAATAAGCAATTGTTTCCCAATAGTGGCTTTGAAAAACACTGGGAATCATTTGTAGAACTTTCCATTTAAAAGCATTTTCTAATCAACTTTCTTCCTATCAGAAAGAGACTGGCACTTTTCTAAGCTGCAGCAGAGTATACCTACAAGCACACCTACCTTAATTCTTAATGTAAATATTGGAATAATTAATCATAAATGACCAAGGAAGGAAAACATTATTTTCCTTATTTGGTTCATATCGCATAATTATTTTTTTGTCTTTCATATCATCTGTATGTTTGACAAACACAAGCACAAACAGTTTGTGCTAACTCAAACAACCAGCAATACTGTCTCTCTGGCACACTGCCCAGGGAGGCAACTTCACACCAGGGAGATGCCAGCCACAGCATAGAGGGGCATGTGTGCAAAACAGGAAAGCTGGCTAAGATCTCTTACATAAACCACAGAAGATCAGGCTTGTCCATGGACGCAGAGGCTGATTCCCTAATGCTCTAGATTTCATTTGGTATGTCACCATTGCATTTAGAAATGTTTTATAACCATAACTATCCTGGCATCTTTACTCTGTGGTGCAACTCAAATACACATACAAATGGGTTATGGATCCTATCAGTAATTCTGTCTTACCTTCTGTCTTTCTACCATATGACTCTCCCCTCTCTCACATTCATATTCAGATCAAGATAAATACTTTTATAGAGAGCAACTGTATTACCTATACCCCTTCCTGCTTTGTGATACTGCTTCACTTACATAAAAAGGAGTACCAGGGGAACTGTGTTAGTTGTTATATTGTGGGAGGGGGGAAGAGTCCAGAGACTATCTTTCTCTTTTCTCCACTGCAGAAGTATAAGATTCTGGGGAATCTGAGAATTACGCCGCATTACATTAAACAGAGACTTTAGAGGCAGGACTTAGAACTTATCTCCACAACTCTTGAGTGACCTCATACTAGCCACTTAAATTCACTCAGTCTCATTTTACTCATATGTAAAATCAATATAATAATATTTCCTCAATAGATTGTTATAGTGAGGATCAAATGAAATAATTAGCTGCTTTAGTACTTTGTTTCCTTTATAAACAATAAAGCATCTTGCAAAAGTTCTTATTATATTACCTCTTGATAGAAAATAGATAGTATTTTAAAGATTAGTCTTATAATTAAGAAAATACAATAAATACTGGTATTACTTTTGAAGAAACCTTAGGAGGCCATGAAGATAATATTCCACCAGAGTAGAAATGCCCTTTAATATCCTCTACATTTCCATTTAAAATTTTCCACAGCCAAATTTCCAGGTGTTATTTTATTAATTCACCCATCATTCAACAAATATTTCTTAAACACCTGGTGTTCTGGGGTATTCTCTTAATTCAGTCCAACTGTATCATGTCAGATAGCCACAATTATTCTTAAATTCTTTTGTACATTGAGAATAATTTCCCTATTTCCTTAACCCCCTAAAACCCAAAACAAATCTTAATTTCTTCTATTCAACAAAGCTTCAACCAACCAACTTATAGTAGGCCAAACTTCCCTAGATCTTTAATTGCTAGTCATATTAAATGTTCAAGACTCTTTACAATTTCAGCAACTTCTGATAAATCCAAATTTGAAAGCAGATCTCTTAAAAATATGGCACCCCAATTAGGACACGATACTTCAGACATAAACATACCAAGGCAAAAATCTAATCATTTTATGTTATATTTCATTTAAGCTTTTAATAATAAAGTTGTCTAGCAATACTTGTAATGACATTAACTTGGTTGGAACATTGCTTTGAGATTACTGCTATTAAAATGTATGCCATTTATAGTACTCTAGCCTCAATTAATGCTGCTACTGGAAAGGAGGCCACTTATGGAAATATGGTGGTGGGTTAGGGATGGGATTTTCTTTTAAAAGATATTAGACAAGGGATGCCTTGTTGGCTCAGTCAGTTAAGTGGCTGCCTTCGGCTCAGGTCATGATCCCAGTGTCCTGGAATTGAGTCCCACATCGGGCTCCTTGCTCCGCAGGGAGCCTGCTTCTCCCTCTGCCTCTGCCCGCCACTCTGCCTGCCTGTGTGCTCTCTATCTCTCCGACAAATAAATAAATAAAATCTTTAAAAAAATTAAAAATATTAGATAAGACCCGATATAGACCCATTGAAAAATCTATGATTAAGTATTCCTCAAACTTTAGCAATATTCCAACTCCTATTGAAAGGTTTCAGAAATATTACTTTGCTTCATTTATACAGTAAATTTTAATTTGAAAGCCCTTTTTAAAAATATTTTATTGGGGTGCCTGGGTGGCTCAGTGGGTCAAAGCCACTGCCTTTGGCTCAAGTCATGATCCCAGGGTCCTGGGTTCGAGCCCCCTGTCGGGCTCTCTGCTCAGTGGGGAGCCTGCTCCCCGCCCTCCCCAACCTGAGAGAAGGAGAGAAGGAGAGTGTGTGAGTGGGGGGAGGAGCAGAGGAAGAGGGACAAGAAAACTCCATGTTAAAAGCAGAGTCCAATGTGGGGCTTGATCCTACAACCCCTAGATCATGACCTGAATGGAAATCAAGAGTCAGACACTCAACCAACTGAGGTACCCAGATGCTTCAACAGGTTTTTTAAAAAGTAGACTCTAGAGAGATTTTTAACATATTGTTTCTAAATATGTGATAATATTAAACTTACTTGGGTTTAAGATTAATTTTTTCTTTCTTATTTACTTTTATTTTTATTTTTTTTAAGTTTTTATCTATTTATTTGACAGACAGAGATCACAAGTAGGCAGAGAGGCAGGCAGAGAGGGGGGAGGAAGCAGGCTCCCCATTGAGCAGAGAGCCCGATGCGGGGCTCGATCCCAGGACCCCGGGATCATGACTGAGCCGAAGGCAGAGGCTTTAACCCACTGAGCCACTCAGGCGCCCCTACTTTTATTTTTTTAAATATTTTATTTATCTGATAGAGAGAGAGAGCACAAGCAAAAAGAGCAGCAGAGGGAGAGGGAGAAGCAGGCTCCCTGCTGAGCAGAAAGCCCAACTCAGGGCTCTATCCTAGAACCCCTGGGATCATGAACTGAACCAAAGACAGATGCTTAACTGACTGACCAACCAGCCCCTAAAATGCATTTTTTTGATTTGTATTTCCCTGATGCCCAGTGATGTGGAGCACTTTTTCATGTGTCTGTTGGCCATCTGGATGTCTTCTCCTCACACCAGTCAGAATGGCTAAAATGAACAAGTCAGGAAATGACAGATGCTGGCGAGGATGTGGAGAAAGGGAAACCCTCCTACACTGTTGGTAGGAATGCAAGCTGGTGCAACCACTCTGGAAAACAGCATGGAGGTTCCTCAAAAAATTGAAAATAGAGCTACCTTATGACCCAGCAATTGCACTACTGGGTATTTACCCTAAAGATACAAACGTAGTGATCTGAAGGGGCACGTGTACCCGAATGTTTATAGCAGCAATGTCCACAATAGCCAAGTTATGGAAAGAACCTAGATGTCCATCAACAGATGAATGGATAAAGAAGAGGTGGTATATATATATACAATGGAATACTATGCAGCCATCAAAAGAAATGAAATCTTACCATTTGCGACGACGTGGATGGAACTAGAGCGTATTATGCTTAGCGAAATAAGTCAATTGGAGAAAGACAACTATCACATGATCTCCCTGATATGAGGAAGTGGAGATGCAACGGGGGTGGGAGTTAAGGTGGTAGGAAAAGTAAAAATGAAACAAGATGGGATCGGGAGGGAGACAAACCAAAAGAGACTCTTAATGTCATAAAACAAACTGAGGGGGGTGGGGGGGAGAGGGGTTGGGAGAGGGTGGTGGGGTTACATTATATGTTTAAATAAAGCTTAAATTAAAAAAATTAAAAAAATGCATTTTTTTAATGCTGCTCTTAACCATTCTACTGCCAACACTTTAATTCTTCCTCAGACACCTAATAGAGCTTTCTAATGATAGTAATAAAAACTATGTTTCCTCCCTTTCCCAGCTTCATTCTACTCTTGAATCCAAAAGATGTAAATATATAAATATAAGATCAGGTAGAAAATATTAGACTATTTGGAAAATAATGACTATGAGAATTCTAAAAGCTCAAATTTGTGGGATGCATAAAACTATTTCTACAAATATATTCATGGCTAACAGTACCTTTCTTATTAAAGAAACAATGTTTAAAATGAAGTATTCAACTTAGGAACTTAGAGGATATCAGAAACAAACAAAAGAAAAAGTATAAGGAAAATAAGCAAATGAGATAATATAGGTAAAAGGAAGATGAAGTAACTGGCATTCTGAAAAGCAATATAATTGAGAAATAAATCTCAAAACTGGATACTTAATGGGGTGGTGGGAGGAGAGATAAATAGAAAAACTGCTGGCAAGTAAAATTGAGGGACAAAAGAGACTGAACACAAATATGTAAAATTCAAAACAGAATATATAACAGTAAATAAAAAAACTTAAAATAAGTGATGTACTTTAAAATCAATATTAATACATTTGAAAAATCTCAGTTTTTCCTAGAAAAACTGACTTAAAGGGAAATAGAAAATGTAAAAAGAAAAAAAAATTATTACCCAAGAAAACTCTAGGCCTAGATATTTTATGAGGATATTCTTTCAGGATTCCAAGGAATAAGTAATTCTCATGCTATCTTTTCAATACTTTACATAGCCTATAAAAGGAAGGAGAGCTTTCCATTTCAACCATGAACTCTGGTAATAAAAATTAACAAAGATAGTACAAATAAAGAAAAACACAAACTACTCTCATTTATGATTACAGATACAAAAATAACAACTGCAATATGAGCAAATAAAATTAGTCAGTACATTAAAATAAGACTACACCATGACTAATCAGGGTTTATTTCATCAGTAAATTTGGAAAACAAAAACCAATAAAATATGCCATAAAATAAAATGCAATTTCTCATAGAAACTCCTAATAAACTATGACTAGAATGTTTTTCCTCCTCTCTCTCTGCCTGCCTCTCTGCCTACTTGTGATCTCTGTCAAATAAATAAATAAAATCTTAAGAAAAAAAATAAATAATAAAGAATGTCTTAAATATCTTAATACTTAGTGGTGAAATGTTAAAAACAATTCCATAAATTAAAAACTGCACAAAACACCTGCCATCACGTGTATTACTTAATATCATTCTTAATATTCTAGGTTTGTGTAATATGAGATGAAAAAAATGTGCCAAAAAAACTGCCAAAAAAGAGAAAACATATCAGCTGAAATATAACTAGAGCTAATAAGTTCAATAAAGAGGAAAGTTATAAAATGAACCAACAAATTCATGAGCATCCCTAAATATGGTAACAAAAAGAAAATAGAATGAAAATATTTCACTCATTAGAGCAAGCAAAAATATTAAATATTATAGCAAAAACATCAAAAGAAACATGCAGAATCTATATTTAGAAAACAAGATATTTTTTAGAGACAAAAAGAATAAATGATTTTGAATTAAAAGATTCAATACTATAAAGATGTCAGTCCATCCTATGGTTTCATATACATATAATATAACCTTTCAAAAAATTGTTTTTAATTTTTAATTTTAAAATTGTTTAATTGACACTTAATTAAATTAAAATAATCCTAAAATAAACTTTAGAGAAGCGTGCAAACACCTTAAAGAAAATAATGAATGTAGTCTTACAATATTAACTTTTCAAAGACACTATAAAGCTACAGTGATAAATATAGAACAATACTAATAAAAGTTTAGATAGATCTATAGGCTAGAAGCTAAAACTGAGAAATGGTTTCAAATACGCAATCAGTATGATATAAGATGTTTTTTCATGTAGGAAGAGGTAAGATGGGTTGTGTAATAAATAATACAGAGATATTTGGTTAATGGCTTAAGAAAAAATTAAGTTGTATTTCTGTTGAAATTACACATCAATTGTATCCAAGAGGAACTAAAGAGTTAAATGAATAAAATATAGTCAAACAATTGAAACAAAATATAGCAGAGTGGAGGAAGCTTTTCTAAACAAATGCCCAACATAAAAGAGCACTAAAAAGGAGGGAAAGATTTGACAACAAAAACCATAAAGTAAAAGAAAATGATAAAATGTAACATATATGATGGGTAAAGGTTAATACCATTAAAATATACAGTAAGAGCCTTACAAAAGTATAGACAAATCCTTTAAAGGAAAAATGGACAAACAACATAAATAAGCAATTCACAAGGAAGAGACATTTAATACAAATAAATTTATGTCAAATGCTTCATTCTCTATAAGAACCAAAGAAATTCAAATTAAATCAGCAGTAGTGTATTCTTCTCCCCTACCAAAACCGGCAAGAAATTTTTGAAGTAATAGTACTTGTTATTGAGGGCAAGAGAACACTCACAGATACTGTTGGTAAGAGCAGCACACTGTACCTTCTATTGGGCAGTTTGGCAGTAAGAATCCAGACTTTTTAAAAAAGAAAACATGCTTTGACCCATGAATCTCACTTTTTAGGAATATATCCTAAGAAAATAACCACTAATTAATATAAAAAATTATTAAAAAGTTATTCATATTCAATTTTTTCTTTATAATGACAAATAATAAAAAACTACTTAAATGTTGAATAAGAGACTTAGTTAAATTATGAGAACCTCACTTTATGCAATATTTTCTGTAAATAAAAATAGCATTTTAGATGACTTAAATAACTTAATGACAGAAATTCACAATATATCATTACGTGGGAAGAATAGCTCATAAAAGGAGAGTAAAAGGATGATTCTAACTTTAAGGAAAAAAAATTAACAAGTACATGTATTACTTAAAGTGGAAAGGACATACAACATGACATAGGTAGAATTAATTAATTAACTAATTAATTAATTTTATTTTGTATTTCTATATTTTTACACTAAGTATGTAAAAAGGGAATTTGTTATAAATCCACTTATAACAAATTTTGTAATGAGGGAAAAATAAGAGATATTAAAAATGCACAGTGCTTGAGATATTAAATACTGATAAGCCACAATAATACACATGGGGGATAGCATTTAAATCACTTTAAAATTTCAGAATAATTATAACTAATTTAGGTGGATAATAACTACTGATCTCACCTGGACTAAAAATGCATTTTGAGTTTTAGCAGTGGTTGAATCAAGCTATCTGAACTAAATTTTATTTCAGTTCTCATTATATTGTTGGTATGTTTTCTGTATAACACTTATGGTGACAAAATACTAGGTTGTAAAGAGAAACAATTATGTAAACTAAATAAAAATGAAAAATTTAGTAAGAATCTTACCTCCTATGCTTATAAAGCTGAGAGCAGCACACAAATGAAAATTCACATATCACATAAAGAATCCAGAAAAAAGTTAAAGAATTTGAAAAGCCTAATTTTGTATGTGTTTTTGCTTTCAAGATTTAGACACTTTGACCATCTTAGCTAGTACAGTTTTCACGTTATAAATTCATATTCAGAATGAAAAATAAAAAAAGATGGGAAGGGGGTGAAGAGGGAGGAGATAACCCAAAGCATAAAAATTGATGCTGAATCATAACATAATAAAATGATAGCTTCCACATGACTAAGAAAAAGCAAGACCCCCATCATTCATGCTGGCAAAAGCTAGCCTTTGCATAAACCATTTCTGTTCTCACTGTTGTAAAACCAATGACTTCGGAAAGGATAGAAAACACAGAATGACATGCAAAGTAGCACACAACATGTTATTGCAGCTGGATAGAGAATATGCCTCTAATGACTTTCTTTCTACCCGTCAGTTGTAAGTTAAGTTTTTTTTCCCCCAAAATAGCAAATGGCCTTTATGATTGAGTACAGTACAGAAGCAGTGAAATTTAAAATCATATCCAATTTCCACTTAATTTTAATACTGTATTAGTTAATGGAATGAGTTACTAATTATTACCTGGGAAAGATGACTACCTTTTGTCATCATTTGAATTGAACACAACATGCCTAAACACTAGACAATTTTCTGTAACAAATTAAAAATACCATTTTCACCAGATAGTTATTGCCAGATGTTTATCTTAAATGAGACATTATCCATGACCAATAGGAAGATTCACCTGACGTTGTTTGATAACTTCACAAAACTAATGTAAATTCCCAAATTGTTAGTGCGAATCAGAGTGATGACTATAAGAGATACCTTATAGAATTAATTAATGACCATGGATTCTACTCATGATACCAAAACTTACACAGTCCTTCTTCTCCACAAAAGCATCAACAAGAGAAATTTAGGGAAGAAGAAGACCTTCCTGACTGATAGGGAAACTTAATTTTTAATGGTTCTTAACAAGTTTCCAAATAATAGTATAAATCACACATCTTCAGAACTACAGATGCTCATCCTCAGCAGGGACAGAGGTCATGAAAAGTTAAATCCTATGAAATCTGGGTGAGATTAATCAGCCTATGATCCTATGGATATCTTAATAAAAACAGCAACCAAAATTTAACCTCATGAATGTTCTCTAAGTGCCAGAAACTGTTCTCAAAGCTTTACTGTATTAATCCTCTTAATGGCCTATGAGGTAGAAACTCTTACTCTCCCATTTTGGATACAAGAAATTAGAAACATAGAAAAGTTCAGTGATTTGCCCAAAGTCACTCAGCTACTAAATGACAGAGCCAGGACCTAAAAACGGTAGCCAAGCTTCAAAATCCACCCATAAGCCATTATGTACAACACATTCTATAAACTCTTTTTTATAGGTGCTACCCTTGACCATTTTTGACCAAAAGAAATTCAAATTAATTATTTGGATTCATAAATTAAGCCATTATTGTGATTTCAAGAGGAAAGACTAAAATTGTATTTAACTTATTTATCCTTCATTTTTTGACATTTGTTTCTTTTCATACCTTTCTAGTATTTAAGTAATTTAAGTAAATTTTTATTTAAATAATTTAAGTAAATTTAAGTAAATATTTCAGTAATTTAAGTAAATTAATGAAGCAATTTATCTAATAATTTATATGTTTATAGACTAGTAAAAGAGAAGGCAAGAATTTCATTCTGTAAACATTATAGGAATAAAAGTTCAAGGACACACTATACATTTACCCTCTCATATATGAACAAATATTAAAGGTAAGAATTTAATTAGGGTACAGAGAACAGTAAGCATGTTCTCCACACTGATATGTTTGATATTTCATATATTGTACCTTTAATTTCTCCAAGAAGTTCACTGGTATTTAGTCTTTCCATTTTTTCCTTCCAATCTTTTGAAAGTAGTTTTTCCATGCAGGAGGAATCTATTAGAGTGAAAAAGTAAGGGTTAAAAATATTACATATGTATTTTTTAAGTATTAAAATATTACAAATCCAAAAAGCCAGTTTATGGAGAAATTCTCTCATTTTAAAATGATCAAAGTTACTTTTCATTGTTCTTTTAACCCTAGGATACAGACAATTATATTACTGTGTCTATCACAAAATACCACAACTAAATTTATTTTTTTTTAAAGATTTTATTTATTCATTTGACAGACAGAGATCACAAGTAGGCAGAGAGGCAGACAGAGAGAGAGGAGGAAGCAAGCTCCCGGCAGAGAGCCCGAAGTGGGGCTCGATCCCAGGACCCCGAGACCATGACCAGGTGCCCCAAGTAAATTTATTTTTACCAGAATATTATTTGAACTATTCCCAGGAAAAAAAATAATGCTTAATAATTTTATCTTGGTATTATGAACATAATTCTATTAATATTCAGTCAGCATTTATCACTTCTTAGACTGATAGGACAGAAGAGGGGGTCTTTTCTATGATAGGTTTAAGTTTAGATATTGGTCCTTTTAATCCAGGTGATTTTTTTTTTTAAGATTTTATTTATTCATTTGACAGACAGAAATCACAAGTAGGCAGAGAGGCAGGCACAGAGAGAGGGAGAGGCAGGCTCCCGGCAGAGCAGAGATCCCGATGCGGGGCTCGATCCCAGGACCCTGGGGCCACGACCTGAGATGAAGGCAGAGGCTTTAACCCACTGAGCCACCCAGGCGCCCCCAGGTGATTTTTTTTAAGTCTAAGCAAAATTAATGTGCTCTTCAAGGAAGAATGACAAATCTTCAAGGGAAAAGAAACCAATCAAAGTGTAACCACTTAGTCCTTAAAAAAAGAAATAAAATATGGCAATTTTTGTAAAATACTCATTTAGAGAAAAATTCAAAGAAAATAAAGTCAAGATGTTCTCTATTCCTCAGTAATAAAAACCACTAAAACTTTTCTCTTATATAGAAAGGGATATATATTCTTATAAAGGAATACTCAGTTAAACACTACTTTTCCTACTGCATATCTAAATAACGTACTAGATTATAGGGAGTGATTATAGTTGTTTCTATAAAGATTCATAAAGTTTACAGAAATTTAAATTTTAGAATGTCCTAATAATCAGCAAAACTTTCTCAATGAGTTATTTTTTGTCTCTATTCAGATGGGTTTGCAACTAGAGCTATGGCTTACATCTATATATACATATATATACATATATATGTATATGTGTATGTATAAATACACACACACACATATATATCTTTTAAGCTTCAAATCTCAACAAATAGGCCATGTTTCCAAAAGGGAATGCAGATTTAAATACTAAATCCTCAGTGAAAAGCACACTTGCACTTAACTTTAACATTCCAAGTGTCAAAATTCTGATAACTTCTTTTTAAAATTATATTTAAAATAGTTACTCCAACTCCAAATGCCTTTCCTCTCCCATATCAGTACCTATCTCTTTAGCATTTTCCCTTTCATTTTTTTTCTCCGACTTCCAAATCCTCCTTGAATTTTTTAGAATGACAGTAAGGTCAAGATGGATCTAAAGGGTTTTAGAAACTAGATAAGCCTTAAAAAAAGACAGTGAGCCCTGGGTAAGAAATGAGAACACCACTGCGTTGTAGAAAATATTGGTGAAAACAATTAACATTTGTCCATGACATGATCAATCAATCAAGGAATGGATGGAATCCAGATCAGTGTGCCACGAAATGGCTGATGAAGAACATCAACCATTCCAGCTTGCTATCACAGAAGCTAAAATTCTTTCTAAATAGAAGTCAGCTTGCTTCTATTAAGTGAAATCTCACTGCCCATTCCCTTCCCTCTTCCCTTTATCTTTCCCTCCTCCTTTTATTCTATTTTGTCCTATTTATTTTTTTAGGTTTCAACAAGTGATCTACTACCATGATTAAAAATTGTTCTCCAAGTTACCAAACTGTTTCCCTTCATCTGGCATGTGAGACAAAGTATCAGTAATGTGTTAGTTAAGTGCACAGGGTTCACCAGCAGGCAGATATGGGGGATATCTGCAGATATGGGCAGATATGGGTGAACAAATATTAAGCACCACTATGTGCTAGATACCTTGCTCGACACTGGGACTATAACAGTGAGCAAAAAACACTAAATGTACAAATGTATGGAAATCACTTAATTTCTATGAGTCTCAATTTCCTTATCTAAAACATGGGAATGACAATGTGTTTCTCTCTTGTTTAAGTATCCAATGCATATAAAGTGCTTGTCACAGTTTCAATAAATAATTCATTAAGTCTTCAAAAAAAAAAAATTGGATACTGAATGATTATCCAAAAGGACCTATGTGCATATACATTCACCAGTTTGCATTTATTTCCAAAATGTTCTCTTGCTACTTTTATTTCAAATTCAAAAATAAGGTAGGTATTTTGTTTTATACACATTTTGTTTTCATGCTAAAGTAATAAAAGTGAAAATACTAAACTTGGGGATTAAAAAGTAAATCCTCAAAGCCATGCCTAACAGAGATTAGTTTTCCCCAAAACAGGTTTAAATTTCTGAGAGAGATCAATGGAGCATCAAATCATGGATAACAATAATCAACAAAATGTCTTCAAGTTCCTATCCCACCTAGTTCTTTTGGTGCTTTTTCTTTTTTAACCCTTTCATACATGTTGTAACATTGCACTAAACTGATAATCAATGATATAAATGCTAAAGCAAAATTTGTTTGGTTCAAATTTGAGTTGAGAGTATATATTATAATAGTAAAAGACAAAAGCCCAATTTACTAGTAATGATCACAAATTCAGAGCAAGTTCATAAACTAGGATTAGATACACACTAAATGTAAAACAGGCTAAAATATGTCTCTCATATCTATAAATAGATCTGAAATCTTTCAGAGCTCCAGGAAAAGAATGCTGAAGCTTCATGGGAGAAAAATAGAACTGTATGGACAACAGGAACACACACTTCAAACATAAATCAGACCATGTGTACACAGCTTCACATAAAAGCTACTCATTAATAAAATGGTTAATAACATCAAAGCATTTCATATTCCTATTAAAAAATTAATCCTCAACATAATGCTGAGTTAATCTAGTTAATATGAGTTCCCATTTCAGTAGAAGAAACTGAGGGGAAAAAATAAAGCAGGCTTACCATGTTTATATTTATAACTCATGAAAATATTTAATAACAATCACTGATTGCCTTTCACTACAGGACAACAGAAGTCACTGCATATAGCCTTATCAATTTAACCTCAATTCTAAGAGATTCCAGGAAGATTCAAAACTCAGGAAGTCTCTTGAAAAACTCCCCTCTTTCTCACCTAATTATCTGACTGCCAAACCTCAAAGGGCATGCCACAATCAGTTTTAGCATGCTCCATACCACAATATAAAGCAAGTAAGATGAGGGGGAAAAGGCCAGAAGATATGGAGAATTAACAAATACCACACAGGTGAAGGACACTACTGCTACCCCTGAGGCGTTTCTGACTTGGAATGAGGAAATATATAATAGATAAAGTTGTAAATGAAAATTTATGTTTTAAAATTTCCCACTCAACACAATATCCAGGGAAGGGTGTAAATTAAAAGGATTCATCCTCTATGTGGCACATCCTTCAACTACATTAACAAGGCACTAGCTTTACAGAGGTAATTGAGCAGATCAGACTTAATCCCATTCTGATCACGCACAAAGGCTAAAACCAAAGAGGTGAGAATAAGTCAAGAAGTCCAGTTTGGGGCGCCTGGGTGGCTCAGTGGGTTGAGGCCTCTGCCTTCAGCTCAGGTCATGATCCCAGGGTCCTGGGATCGAGCTCCGCATTGGGCTCTCTGCTTAGCAGGGAGCCTGCCTCTCCCTCTCTCTGTGCCTGCCTCTCTGCCTACTTGTGATTTCTGTCAAATAAATAAATAAAATCTTAAAAAAAAAAAAAAAAGAAGTCCAGTTTGTATTATGTACATGGGAAGAGTAAGACTGGCTTTAACTCAGTAGTCACGGAGGATTCCAGATGCAATAAAAGGACCTAATATCACCTAGATATTCTTGGATTATTTTATACAGAAAAATATGTTTTAGGCAATTGACTTGAAAACAGCTAATACACTTAGACAGTAGTTCTGCAGTTCTCAAAACATGAAACAATATATAGCATATTTTACTATCTGAGTTTGATTATTCAAATTTTAGTATTTTGACTGAGCTGACTTCAGCTCAAAAATAGGAAAGAAACTACATACTTTTTGGAAATTAGGAGAAAGAACCACAACATTTGAAGATTTTTTAAAAAGTCACCATGAAATGTACACATTAAAAAGAATATAAGCCATAATATTGCAGTATAAAAGGGGAAAATGCCAAAATTAACCCAACTTACTTTGAAAGGATTAGTGTCCATAAACTAACACATATTCAGTGAAATGCAGGACTTTATTACATTTATCTTATCTAATTTTTTTAATAATGTGATTAAAACAAAATTCAAAGATAAAGAGGTGCACTTCAATTCTTGCTTATATTTTAATCAAGGATGTAAAAGGCTTTGACATGTTAAAATTCATTCTTAGTCACAGTTTTTTGTTTTTCTCTTTTCCTTTGCATTTTAAGTTTTTTGAGAAACTTTTTCTAAAGAAAAAAGTAAAAATGCTAGTCAGAAATAATTTTTAATAAATACCCTGCATAATGGATTGCAAAGCAACATTTCTGCTTCCTAAGTATCAAGGTTTCAGGCCAGGTAAGTCAAGAAAGATCTATCATGCTAACAGTTAATTTCACCATACAAGAAAAATTTGAAGTGAGAGTATGTGAGATATTTATTTCCTAACCTGTATGATAATATTTTAGGAATAATTTTAAATTATTCCTAGTTAAACAAAGCCACAGCAATATTAACTCCTATTCTGCACAAAGTGAAAGTATTTAAAATGTGCTAAAGAGAGTAAATAAATAAATCACTGATTTCTAAAACTACAGCATGGGGGAAGAGGAAAGAATAATGGGAAAAAATTTTAGGGCACAGGTACTTTAAAACAATTCACCTGTGAGTACACTATTCCTTTTGCCTCAATGTGATGAAGCTATAAATTCTAAAACATTAGAAACATGGCATGAAAAATATCTTTAAAATATTTCAGTGAGGAAAAACAATGACTGCTGCCACAGTATGCAGACTTCTTCTTGCTTTAAATCTTTTAAGAGAATATTAAATCAATTCCTTTATTTTTACAATAAGAATCATAGATTTCAAATGCAATACATTTTTTATGTATTCAAGAACAATGGTAAATTATCAAAAGTAGCTTTGGCCTTGGTTCACTACTAGCTCAGACTATATACGTGTATTTATACTCCAGCTGATCATCCATCCCACATTTTTTCATTAGGGAACAGAGATGCACATGCCAGTTACTGTACATTTTTCCACAGTGACAAGTGCTCCACAATACAGTGGGATAAAATTGGAGCTTGGAGAGCTTGAAGAGCACTCTTAAATTTTAATTAAAACCCTCCAAGCTCACTAAAAATAATTAGACACCAAAATGTGCCAGTTTTATTTTGAAGTCACTATAACGTATAAAGCACACTCCCTGACGAATGCTCGTGCTGTCCTTCTCTCTCTCCCCCTCTCTTCAATGAAACAACTGATTTTCCAAACACGAACAAGGGGGTATAAATAGAGGCTGTTTTCAGGCCTGCTCTTCATGCTGGGAAGCTGACAGAAAAGAGAGCAGAATGGGTTTTTCAGACTGCACCAAATAAACCTAGAATAACCTGCCTTAACAGAGGTCGAATCACTGACAAACTCTAGATAAAATTCAGTCTGCAAGAAACATGAGTTATATCACTGATCTTTTTTGATCCAAAAGCCAAACCTTTAACCTCTTAAATGTTTTTGCTATCTTAAAATATCTCATACAATGCTATATTCCATCCTATTTTTAGCCAAGCAGCAAGAGAAAGCATGCCTTTCCCATACAGCAGGGCAGTGATATAAACATCAACACAGATGCTCTGCCAGGAAGAGCTGGACTTCTCAAGCACTTGATCATTAAGGAATGCACCAACTGTTTTGGATAATCTCGTGCCAGCTCCCCTTTTGCTCCACACTCCCCTCTGGGAGTGGCCAATCTTGTCCTGATCCTAATTTTTCATTTTACTCCTCCATAGCACCCCCCATCCCCGAAAATATGAGAAATGGCATTTATGCCTAGCAATGAAAAAGCAGGCTCACTTCCCCAAACAGACCAAAACTTTAAAACAATTAACACTCCCCTCTTCTTTCAGATAAATTACTAAGTATAAAATGCAATCTGTTTCCTTTGTTTATTCAATATGAACAATTTGTAAATGACTCAAGGATAAAATTCAGAAAATGTTGTGCTAAATTAGAACCATTATAAACATGCTAATGACTCAATGCTTGAGTAAAACATGCATGATCGGTGTGAAGAAATAGATTTAGTTCCTGTGAAATTCTGTTGTGCTGCCTTAAAATGATTTGGTCATTAAATCAGATATTTTTCCTTCCAGGAAAAAATGTTAATTCCACAACCACTTTACTAGATAATATACTGTGAGTGTGTATGTATGTGTGTGTCAATGAGAGCTTTGGAAATGTCATTAGAACTGTTAGATGCAAGATTTTGGCATATTCATAAGGGAGAAAAAGATCCACACTTGAAACCTGGCAGAAATACACATGCAGACATCACTGCATTAGGTGCAATATTATTTCTTTGCACCATTTTTATCTACCAAAGTCTTTGATAAATTTTTATGGGAATCCCTTAAAATTGGCACTTAACAGACATTCATGGAAGTCACGTTGTTCTAAGCAGGAACGAGGTATATGTTTCATCTGCTTTCCAAGGCTGCTTAGCACCTAGAACAGTATCAGAGGGATCACTCAAAAGCAAATTTCTCTCCCATGTCCATCAAAGTACAACTACTACCAATGCCAATACAGAGATAGAGGGGGAACACCCAGCAGGCGATTTAGAGGCTCACAGCCTACTGTTGTCACTGAAAGAGACTTCAATGGTCATTAAGACCAACATCCTCATTTCAGAAACAAGAGAACAGAGTCAAGATAAGGAAGTCATTTGCCTTACCAAGGTTAAGCAGTTGGTGACAGAGCCCGGACTCCAGTTCCATGTTAGTTTTATTGAAATGACTATTTAAATCATATTTGAACATCAATATTATAGTCTCTATACCACAGCATCAATTGTAGAAAGTGAATAATTTCATCTATTATTGTTTCCGACACAGAGTGAAGCACTCTAGTTCCTCGGAGAGGGGCACTACAAAGTCCAGGTACTGCCATGGAAAGTCAATAGTGTTCAACAGCCAGTTCTCGATACAAACTCCACTATTCTTGTCTTCTTGTTCCTTTGTATTTCCTTTTCCTTAATACCTTATCTTGGTTTGAACTAAGAGCTTTCCTTTTCTGAATATCATCCACTAAGGAATAGTTAAGAGGCTGCTTAAAAATACTATGGAACTTAAAAAGTAATCCCTTCCAAATTAGGTTTTATCTTCATATAGAAAAAGTAAATGTGCAGCCTGAGACCTTGGTTTTTCACAGTAGCTCATTGCCCACAACACCTTCAAATTTACTACAATTTTAAAAGCAAAAATGTTCTATTAGAAACTATGGCTGTCCATCTTCATAAAATTATTACTCATCATGACCTCCTCTCATGACCTGCCCTATATTCTGCGGCTCCGTTGCCAAAAGCTAAGGTACTCAAACCATAGAACATGGGACACTGTTCTTGGGTTCTATAAATGTTTCATTTTTACATTTTTTGATACTTACTTAACTGCTTTTTAGAAAATATTTTAGGCTGTGAAAACAATAATTTTGGCGTCCTATATTCCTTCTTTCAGTTTCTTTAGGGAAATATTTCTGAGTACCACTATCGTCCTGATGGAGTTACCAGTCACAGAGCCCTACCGCCTGCTTCCTACTGCTCCTCCTAGCCACACAGACAGTAATTTGACTCAATCAGAATTCTCTGCTGGAACTATGTGGAAAGGCTCTCTTAAACTTGGGTTGGAAACTATCAGAATGTGGACCTGACTTGTCATGCCCATCTTCTCTGGCACATGGAAAGAGCCTGTATGAAATAAGAGTGAATGAAGCCAAAAATATGAAGAAAAACAGGAGAGAAGAGAAGATAAACAAACAAAATCTTTACATCTTTACATATATACATGCTACATATGCTAAAATCTTTACATCTACATATGCTAAGTATGTTAGCATGCTTACATCTAAAAAAGCAAAAGCCAAACAAATTTTTTAAAGATTTATTTATTTATTTGAGGTGGTAGGGGCTGAGGGGAGAGAAAGAGAGAGAGAATCTCAAGCATACTCCTCCGCTGATCACAGAGCCTGATGTGGGGCTCGATCTCACCACCAGGAAATCATGACTTGAGCTGATATCAAGATTTGGATGCTTCATCAACTGAGCCACCCAGGCACCCCAGCCGTGGTTATGGAAGCCAAAGTCCCAAAACCCACAGTCATGCCAGTTGCAGACCCAGGAGGCTTGACAATGTGAGTTCTAGTTGAAGTGCACAGGCCTGAGACCCAAGAGAACCAGTGGTATAGTTCCAGTACAAAAAAAGAGCTGCTCCTGATCTTGGTAATATAAGCTGATAGAGTCCTATTTTTGCTTAAGCTAGTATGAGTTGGGTTTCTGCCCTTTGCAACTTAAAAAAATAAATCTAAACAATATGAAAACCATAATAAAAACTGCCATACCTACTCAAGTCTCTTATATTCCAAATGGTAACACACTGGAAACTACCAACACCAACATGTTAACTTCTACTACCAGGTTAAAACATTTATTATGCATATCTTGAAATAAACCTCTGCTTTACTGAAAGATATGTAGCAACTTTAAAGTAATCTTTTGTAGGGGTACTAGGGTGACTCAGTCAGTTTAGCATCTAACTCTTGATTTTGGCACAGGTCATGATCTCAGGGTTGTGAGATCAAGCCCCTTGTCAGGCTCTGTGCTCAGAAGGCAGTCTGCTCAAGGATTTTCTCTCTCCCCCTCTGACCTTCCCTCACCTCTCTAAATTAATTAATTAATTAATTAATTAAACTGTTATAGGATTGTTATTTACAATTTAGCTATCTAAATTAGGATTTTCTAAACATGATGCAACCAAAAGAAAATATAGCAGAAATAAAGTGGAAGCTTAAAATCAGCAAGCCCCTTGGGGCGCCTGGGTGGCTCAGTGGATTAAGCCTCTGCCTCAACTCAGGTCATGATCTCAGGGACCTGGAATTGAGCCCTGCATCCAGCTCTCTGCTCAACAGGGAGCCTGCTCCCCACCTCCCACCGGCCTCTCTGCCTACTTGTGATCTCTGTCAAATAAATAAATAAAATCTTTTAAAATAAAATCAGCAAGCCCCAATTTCAGTTTTGTGTTCATCAAAACAGCTTCATTGTTCTGGTTAATTGACTTTATGCTTAATGTTATATAATGAAATTACAAAATAAGGGTTTTTTTCTGATGAAATAGCCTTTTTTGTCCGTTTTATTTCTACATAGACAATTCATAAATATAAATTTAACATAAGGTTATACTTCTTAAATTGGTTTTAAGAACCTCCATAATCTAGGCCTAGTGATTCAACTCCTATTATTCTTCCTACATGAAGCTTTTCATTCTGTTCAAATGAGGACTCTAAATATATATCACTCTTTTGTACAAAATGTGTTTTTTCACTTTACCTTTGCACATGACATCCTTCTGATCTGAACGTCTCCCCAGGTCTTGATGCTTTCTAAAGCCCTTCCTGTTTTGTAGGGCCTACGTTATTAAATACCACCTCCTCAATATGCCTTGGAAATTCACATCCTCCGAAAAACAAAATCAACTTGTTGAGCATATATTATCTGTCAGGCACTGTGCTTTTTATATTCTCTTCATGTATCAACTCATTACCTCTGAACTTTACAACTCTTTTCTACATCTATCACTGCTGTTACTTAATAATTTTACCACCATATGATTAAGTATACAACCAAGTTCCTACTGCATTACTCTAACTATTAAGTTCCTTGATGGTCAAGAAATGTTTCTGATACCACTTTGTATTCTTCCATAATATTTAATCCAGAGCTCTGCATATAGTAAATACTAAGATAAATTTCCTAATACACTAAAAAAAAAATACTTTTTTGTGTATGTCAAGTAACTACAGAACTACTTTGCTTTTTAAAATTAATTATCCTGATGTATAATTTAATACATACATATAATAAAGGCACTCATTTTAAATGTAAATTCTATGAATTTTGCCTAATTATGCATTCATGTATCTGTCACCCCAAAGAAGATAATAGTTATCTTGTGCTCTCTTTCAGTGATCCATAATCCTAGCCCTGGGCAACCACTGAACTGATTTTTTTTTTTTTTAATATTTTATTTATTTATTTGACAGACAGAAATCACAGGTAGGCAGAGAGGCAGGCACAGAGAGAGGGAGAGGCAGGCTCCCTGCAGAGCAGAGAGGCCAATGCGGGGCTCGATCCCAGGACCCTGGAATCATGACCTGAGCCGAAGGCAGAGGCTTTAACCCATTGAGCCACCCAGGTGCCCCTGAACTGATTTCTATTACTACAGAATAGTTTTGCCTAGTCTTGAATTTCATAAAAGACTATGAAAGTACATAGTAGGAACTTTTTTGAATACATATTAAGATTTTTGAAATTCAATCATGTTGCAACATGGGTTAGCAATTTAGTCCTTTTTGTTAATGGGTTGATTTCCATTGTATAAACACAAAACTTGTTTATCTATTTATCTGTTTATGGACATGCAGGTTTTTCCCACTTTTGAGCTATTAGAAATAAGGCTAATAGAAAAACTTATTCATAATCTTTTTATTAATATGTCTCTTTTTCCCTCTAAAAATGGAATTTCTTCTAAAAGTAGGGCTGTTCTGTGCCTGAATTTATTTTAAGATTTTATTTATATACTTAATTTAGAGAGAGAGAATGAGCAGGGGTGGAGTAGATGCTGAGGAGGAGGGAAGAGGAAAGAATCTCAAGAAGACTCTGCACTGAGCACTGGGCCCATTGTGGGGGCTAGATCTCCAACCAGGAGATCATGACCTGAACCAAAAGCAAGAGTCAGAGGCTTAACCAACAAGTGCCCCTTTAACTGATTTTATAAGAAACTGTCAAAAAGTTTTCCAAAGTGGTTGCGTCATTTTACACTTCTACCAACAAAGTATGAGATTTCTAGTTGCTTCATTTTCTCATTAACATTTCTTAGTATGTTAATGGTAGTCATTCTAGTTTTGCCTTAGTGAGTTTTAAGAGTAATTTATATATTAAAACATATTTTATAAACTGCACATTTATATGTTATATATACACATATTTATATTGCATATTATATACATATAGTTAAGCATTATCTATTTAAATATTTTGTCAGTTATATATATTGTAAATGTTTTTACCTGGTCTGCAGTATGCCTTTTTATTTTCACAAGGTGTATTTTGAAAAGCAATAGTCATTTACTTTGATGTTACCCAACTACCAAGTTTCTCTTTATGAGCAGTGTTTTCTTGGCACCATCTAAAGAATCTCTACCTCCACTAAGATCACAAGGTTATTCTTCTGTGTTTTCTTCTAAAGCTTTATGTTTTAGCTTTGTATTTAGATCTATAATCCACTTGGACTTATTCTGTGCGTGTAGGTCTATTTCTAGATTCTAGATTCTTTGTTCTGTTTTATTGATCAGTTCATTAACCTTATACCATACCAAACTGTTTTGATCATTATAGCTTTATGGTAAGTCTTGAAATGACATAGAATAAGTCCTCCAAATTTGTCCCTCTATTTGACTTTTTTTTTTTTTCTCTCTTTGGTCCTTTGCATTTCCATATAAATTTTAGAATCAGGCTGCCTGTCCAAAAAAGATCTTGGATTTTTACTATATTTATCTTGAATCAACTTTAATCCTGTATCATCTTTAATATATTTAGGGGCACCTAGGTGGCTTAGTCAGTTGAATATATGACTATTGATTTCATCTCAGGTCATGATTTCAGAGTCCTGGGATAAAGCCCCACAGGGATGGGCTCTATACTCAGTGGACAGTCTGCTTGAGATTCTCTTTCTCCCTGTCCCTGCCCATCCTCCCTGCCTCCCTGTCTCTCTCTCTTTATAAAATAAATAAGTAATCTTAAAAAAAATAATATCTTCAGGGATGCCTGGGTGGCTCAGTTGGTTAAGCAGCTGCCTTCGGCTCAGGTCATGATCCCAGCATCCTGGGATCAAGTCCCACATCGGGCTCCTTGCTCGGCAGGGAGCCTGCTTCTCCCTCTGCCTCTGCCTGCCACTCTGTCTGCCTGTGCTTGCTTGCTCTCTCTCGCTCTCTCTGTCAAATAAATAAAAAAAATCTTTAAAAAATTTATAAAAAAAAATCTTCAAAACTATGAAATTTTCCTTAAAGTTCTGTTTTAGCTTCATCCCACATATTTTGGTAGGTTTTGCTTTATCATTCAGTTTAATATATTTTATAATTTTCCTTGTTCTTTCTTCTTTGGTATATGGCTTATGTAGACGTATGTGGTTTAATTGCCAAATATTCAGGAATTTCTAAAATTTCCTTTTGTTACCTATTTTCAATTTATTCCCATTATGGTCAGAAAATATACTCTACATGATTTCAATCTTTTTATATTTATTGTGACTTGGTTTATGGACCAACGTATGTTTTACCTTGTGAGATGTTCCATATTCATTTGGAAAAGAATAATTATTCTGCAGTTTTTTTAGTATAATGCTCCATCAATGTCAATTAGCCTAAGTTGATTGATAGGGTTGTTCAGGTCTTTGGATTTTTGTTTATTTGTTTTTCTCTTCAAATTCTGAAAGATGATTACTGAAATCTCCAACAACAATTGCATGGTGCATCTCTTTTTTTTTTTCTTTCAGTGCTGTTAACTTTTGCTCGATGTATTTTTTTTTCTTTAAGCTTTTTTATTTAAACATATAATGTAACCCCACCACCCTCTCCCAACCCCTCTCCCCCCCCGACCCCCCTCAGTTTGTTTTATGACATTAAGAGTCTCTTTTGGTTTGTCTCCCTCCCGATTCCATCTTGTTTCATTTTTTCTTTTCCTACCACCTTAACCCCCACCCCTGTTGCACCTCCACTTCCTCATATCAGGGAGATCATGTGATAGTTGTCTTTCTCCAGTTGACTTATTTCGCTAAGCATAATATGCTCTAGTTCCATCCATGTCGTCGCAAATGGTAAGATTTCATTTCTTTTGATGGCTGCATAGTATTCCATTGTATATATATACCACTTCTTCTTTATCCATTCATCTGTTGATGGACATCTAGGTTCTTTCCATAACGTGGCTATTGTGGACATTGCTGCTATAAACATTCGGGTACACGTGCCCCTTCAGATCACTACGTTTGTATCTTTAGGGTAAATACCCAGTAGTGCAATTACTGGGTCATAAGGTAGCTCTATTTTCAATTTTTTGAGGAACCTCCATGCTGTTTTCCAGAGTGGTTGCACCAGCTTGCATTACATCACTGGGCATCAGGGAAATACAAATCAAAACCACAATGAGATACCACCTCACACCAGCCAGAATGGCTAAAATGAACAAGTCAGGAAATGACAGATGCTGGCAAGGATGTGGAGAAAGGGGAACCCTCAATGTATTTTGAACCTCTTCATATTTAGGAATTTAATATCTTCTTGATGAATTGACTCTTTAAGCATTATGAAATATTATTCTTTTTATTTTTTTAAAGATTGTATTTATTAATTTGACAGAGAGAGAGGGATCACAAGCAGGCAGAGCAGCAGGTAGAGGCGGGGGGAAGCAGGCTCCCCACTGAGCAGAGAGCCTGATGTGGGGCTCAATCCCAGGACCCTGAGGTCATGATCCGAGCCAAAGGCAGAGGCTTAAACCACTGAGCCACCCAAGCCCCCGTGAAATATTATTCTTTATCTCTGTAATATTTCTTTTTCTGAAGTCTACTTTTATATTATTATAGCCACTTCAGCTTTATTATCACCAGTGTTTGTAATGGTATATATTTGCCCACCTTCTATTTTTAACCTATCTACATCTTTATACTTACTGTATTTCTCATAGTTAGTATATTAGTTAAATCATTTTAGATATGATCTGACAATCTCTACCTTGTAAAATTATTACAATCAGTCCATTTACATTTAATGTAATTATTGTTAATAGAGGTTAAGTCTATCATCTTGCTATGTTTTCTATATTTTTACCTAAATTTTGTTCCTTTTGTCCTCTTTCCCTGACTTATAATTAATTTATTATTTTTAGAATTTCATTTATCTTTTCTATTGACTTATCACCTATACCTTTGTTTCATTATTTAATAGCTAATCAAAGATTTTCAATATATGGGGCACCTGGCTGGCTTAGTCAGTAGAGCAGGTAACTCTTGATCTTGGGGTTGTAAGTTCAACCCCATGTTGGGTGTGGAGGTTTGCAAAAAATTTTCAATATATTTCCTTACTTGCAATAATCTACAAACAAATTATATACTACTTCCAATACAATGTAAGAAACTTAAAATTGCTCCCCATCTTTTGTGTTATTGTTGTTATACATATTATTTTGTTATAAACTCCATAACACATTGTTATAATTTTTGCTATAAGGTCAATGATAACTAAATTAATTACTAGAATTACAAATGTCTTTTATCTTTGCCTTCAGATATACCATTTCCACTACTCCTCATTTCTTTTAAAATCTGAATTTCCATTTTCCTTCAGGCTGACAAAATTGCTTTAAATTTTTCTGTGGTGAAAATCTACTGGTAATTAATTTCCCAAACATTTGTTTGTCTGAAATATCTTTATTTCATCTAAAATTTTTAAGAATATTTTTGTTAAATAACAAATTCAAGGTTAAAAATTTTTTTTCTTCCTTTAGGACTCCTAAAGATGTAATTGAAATATTTCTAACTTGTATTTTTTCTGATGTGAAGTCAGGAATAATCTTTTAGTACCGCCATAAACAATGTGTCCATGGTGACTTTTAAGATTCTCTTTTGTTAGTTTTCAGCAATTTGATTTTGTTATGCTTTGATATACATTTTTCTTTGTCTTTATCCTCAAATCTGAACTTTTATACTTTTTGACAAATTTGGAATTTTTTCAACCATTATTTCTTCAAATACACACACACATACACATACTTTTTTGGGGGGTGTCTATCACCTTTAAGTACTCTAATTGCACATATGGTATATCATTATTTCTCATAAGCTATGAGTCTTTGTTCATTTTTTTCTCCCTGTGCTTCTGTTTGGATGGTTTTGATTGCCCTGTCTTTAGTTTCACTTACCTTTTCATCTACACTTAATTGTTTGCATTTACATTTATGAATTATTTATTTTTAAATCTCAGACCCTGTATTCTTCACTTCCTGAATTTCTATATGTTCTTTTTTATTGTTTCCATTTCTCATTATTATGTTCATATTTTCCTTTAAATCCTTGAATATATTCATAATAGCTATTTAATTTTTAATCAAAGTATAATTAACATACAGCATCATTTCCAGATGTGTAACAATTCAACAATTCCATATATTTTTCAGTGTTCATCAAGATACATGTACTCTTAATCTCCTTTATCCCTTCTCCTACCCACCTTCTGTCTCCCAACCAGCAGCTTTTCTCTGTATTCCATGTCCACTTTTTTTCTCTTTCTTTATTTGTTCATTTGTTTTGTTTCCTAAATTCCACATGAGTGAAATCATATGGTATTTGTCTTTCTCTGACTGACTTATTTCACTTACCATTATGCCCTCTAGATCCATCCATGTTGTTGCAAATGGCAGTTTCTCATTCATTTTTATTGGTAAGTAATGTTCTATTGTGTGTGTGTGTGTATTATATGTGTATAAGATTTATTCTTTATCCATTCATCTACAGATGATGTTTGGGCAGCTTCCATGTCTTTGCTATGATAAATAATACTGCAATAAACACAGAGGTGCATATATATTTTCGAATTGTGTTTTCCTTTACTTTGGGTAAATAGACAGTCGAGGAATTACTGGATCACATGGTAATTCTATTTTAATTTTTTGAGGGAAACCTCCATGTTGTTTCCCACAGTGGCTCCACCAATTTGCATTTCTACTGACAATGCATGAGAGGGTTTCTTTCTCACCACATCCTCATGAATACTTGTTATTTCTTTGTTTTGATTTTAGCCACTCCGACAAGTACAAGATGATATCTCACTGTAGTTTTGATTTGCATTTCCCTAATGATTAGTGATGTTGAGCATCTCTTCATGTGATTGTTGACCATTTGTATGTCTTCTTCAGGTAAGTGTCTAGTTAGGTCCTCTCCCATTTTTAATTGGTTGTTTTTTGTTTTTTTGGTTTTTTTGGTGTTAAGAGGTATAAGTTCTTTATGTATTTTGGATATTAGCTCCTTATTGGAAATATCATATGCAAACATCATCTTCCACTGAGTAGATTGCCTTTTTGTTGATAGTTTTCTTTCCTGTACAAAAGTTTTTCCTTTTGGTATAGTACCAATAGTTTAATTTAGCTTTTGTTTCCCTTGCCTGAGGAGACACATCTATGTTTTCTTCTAGGAGATTTATGGTTTCAGGTTACAATAGTTATGCTAAAGTCATTGTCATTGCTAATCCTATCATCTCTGTAATTTCTGGGTCTCTTTCTATTGGCCAATTTTTCTCATGCTTATAGGTTTATGTTTTCTTGCTTTTTCATATGTCTAGCATTTTTACTGGATACTGGATAATACGTATATTACGTTTCTGAGTATTTGGAATTTGTTCTTTTCCTTTCAGTGGTTTGAATTTTCTTCAGACGGGTATCCATTTTCTCATGGATTGTCTTAATCAATTTGAGGCTTCTTTTTAAGCTTTTTAATAATGGATTTATTTATTTATTGATTGATTGATTAAAATAATCTCTACACTCAGCCTGGGGCTCAAATTCATGACCCTGAGATCAAGAGTCACATGCTCTTCTGACTGAGCCACGTAGGTGTTCCTAGAGTACTTTTTACTCTAGGGATAATTTATTCTCATTCCAAAGGTATGGCTTTTCTGGGTCTCCACTGAATGCCCCGAGTGTTTAATGAAGACACTCCACTGTAGCAAGTTAGAATTTAAATAATGTCTCCCAATAATATGTGAACCCTGATAGTTTTGCAGCTTAGTAGTTTTTCTTTTCTAGGTAGTTGTCCTGTGCCCAGCCTCTTATATTCAAACTCTATTTAGGTACACTAAGTGTTCAGCTAAAAACTCAAGGGGACCCCAGAGAAGACTTTTGAAGTTTTCTCTGTATAGCTCTTTTCACTCTCAGACTTCCACCTGAAAATTATAGCCACTACAATTTCCCAAAATTCTGATGACTGTTCAGTTCAGTGAGCCTTCTGTACAGTACTTGGGTTGGCTTTCCCTGCATCATGGTCTGGTAAATGCCACTAGATAGAAAGCCAGGATAATCTTACGGCTCACTTTGTTTTACTTCCCTCATAGATTATAGTCTTGTGCATCTTGTTTTCTAATTTTTAAAAACAGTTGATCAAATTCTCTTGTTCATCTCAGAAGATTAAGTCCCTATTTGAACATTATTAACTTACATTAATTAATTGTCACATATCAAACAGTATACTCAATAATTCGTATAATACATCTATTCAAGTGCCCAAGGAAAATTATTTAAATAGACCACCTGTTGAATGATAAAGCAAGTCTAAGAAAATTTCAAAGAATTGAAATCATGGAAAGCATAGTTTTTGACCACAAAAGAATCAAATAGAAATAGGTAATAGGAAGATAACTATAAAATCCCTAAATCAGGATTTAAGCAACACACTTAAACAATCTTAGACACAGAATTTAAATCACAACAAAAATTAGATAATATGTTGAACCAAATTATAATAAAAATCTGACATATCAAAAATTGTCAGATAATCCAGTTACTAAAACTTTAAATGCAAATATTACAAAAGCAGAAAAATTGAAAACTAATTACCCAAGCTCCATCTTAATCTAGAAAAAATACTCCAAATAAACCCCAAAAAGGGATGATGATGAATATAATCTCAAGGCATAAGTCAATGATCTAGAAAATTGTAGTCCAATAGAAAAAAAGTCAACAAAACTAAAAGACATTTCTTTGAAAAGATTAATGAAATTAATATACCTTCATCAAGATTGATCAAGTAATAGAGAAAACATATTATTAGAATTAGTAATGAAAAAAGAGATATAGCAATGTATTCTTTGGATAAAACAGAAACATTTCCTGAAAAATACACTTATTAAAATACAAAATGAAAAAACAGTTTTATGTTTACTAAAGATATTGAGCTTATAATTAAAAGCCCTCCCACAGAGGTGATCCCAGAGCCTGACTGCCACACTGGTGAATTTTTCCAAACCTTCAAGGAAGAAATATTGTCAATATTATGCAAACTTTTCAGATAATATAATAAGAGGAAACACTTCATTTTATGAGGCCAGAAAAACCTTGACAAGTACATTATAGGAGAATTCTACAGACCAATGTCCTCATAAGCATAGATTCAAAAATCCTCAATAACATTAGCAAATACAAGCCAACAATATATAGAAAAAGGCCAAGTGGAAATTATTCCAGGAATGCCAAGTTGCTTAAAGATTCAAACAGCAATATAATGTACCTTATAATAAAAGTGAAAAAATTATATGACCATTACAGTAGATGCAGAGAAAACATATTGTAACATTCAGTGCCCATCCAAGATTTAAAAATAAACATTGAGGGGCACCTGGGTGGCTCAGTGGGTTAAAGCCACTGCCTTCGGCTCAGGTCATGATCCCAGGGTCGTGGGATTGAGCCCCGCATCGGGCTCTCCGCTCTGTGGACAGCCTGCTTCCTCCTCTCTCTCTCTCTGCATCTCTGCCTACTTGTGATCTCTGTCTATCAGGTAAATAAATAAAATCTTTTAAAAAAAATAAATAAACATTGAACTTTGGCAATCAGGAATAAATGAGCACTTCCTTATCTTGATCATACATACACAGCAAATATCATTAGTAATGGTGAAATACTGAATCCTTTCTTCTAGCTCAAAAATAAAACAAAAATATCTATTATTACCCTTCTAGTCAACATTATCCTGGTGATGCTAAGTAGATAAATAAGATTATAAAGACAAACAAATGTATATGTGGCCAACTTCTGGTGTCCAGCCTGGTATTTAAGGAGCTTAGAAGTTGCCATTGTATTCTAATGACAATTAAAAAGATGAAAAAACTTAAAAACCAACAACTCTTTGGAGATCCATCAGAAAAATTAGTTCACAGAGCAAATCACTGCTCCAAGTATTGGAGAGAAAAACAGGTAGATACAGAGAATCATATTGCTGGGACAAAAACCCATGAACAGAAACTTTGGGAACCAGTACCTATATAGGAAAACTTGAATTATAATTGACAAATTGCTGGAGGCTCATGATGGGCAAGTTAAAAAAAAACTCCAGGGAGACCCAGTAATAGGGGACCCCCACACTTTTGTGAGTTTTACCTCAAGGTGCTCTATCAGCTCCTCATAGTGAGAAAATAATCCCCTTTGCAGGGGGAGAAGAAAAGAAACCATTTTGAAATGCACCGGAGCATTCTGTTCTTCTTAACAAGACCAGTCCTCAGAAGAAACTATTTGACCAGAGCCTAACATGGTAGGATTTTACTGGAACCTAACCTACCTGGGGAAATGAAATACCTAACTCCAATTTCCTCTAGTCATGTAGAAGAAGGAAAATACCCAACTCCAGCCAATGTATCCCACCTAAAGAGGTGGAGTGGTACTGAGAAGAAACACTGGTGAAGTTCACAGTCCAGGGGCACATGGTCACCAAAAGACTGAGGCCTACTCACAGGACTAAGAAATGCTTTTCATCCCCTTATGCCTCACCACTGAATTACTAAGGGCCTATTTACCACAGTTTCTTTGATCCAATACATCATGTCTGCCATTCAACCAAAAAAAAAAAAAAATCACAAGGCATACTAAAAGGTAAAAATATATAGTTTCAAGAGATGAACAAGAATCAGAATCAGACTCAGATATGGCAGGAATGTTGAAATTGTCGGATGAAGTATTTTTCAAAGCTGTGATTAATATACTAAAGGCTTTAATGGTAATAGTAGACAATATACAAGAACAGATAATGTAAGCAAATAGAGATCTAAAACACTAACAGACATGAAGAATGTTTTTGATGGGTTGGTTCATTTATAGACTAAAAACATCTAAAGAAAAAAATCTCTGAGCTTGAAGATGTGACAATAAAAACTTCCAAAACTGAAAAGAAAAGAATAAAAAGACTGGGGGGAAAAATAGACCAGAATATCTAAGAACTGTGGGAGAACAAAAGCTGAAAGATATGATTAAGGGGAATACATGAAAAATGATAAAGATGGAAAGAAACACAATTAATATTTTAAGTAATAATGACTAAGAATTC